>JAJIBD010025792.1:0-169423 GCA_021461705.1 Cryptotis parvus | reverse complement strand
TATCCTCATAGGGACTGCATTGAATCTGTATAGAGCTCTAGGGAGTACTACCATTTTGACAATGTTGATTCTCCCCATCCATGAACAGGGAATGTGTTTCCATTTCCTTGTGTCCTCTTTTATCTCTTGGAGCAGTGTCTTGTAGTTTTCTTTGTACAGGTCCTTTACATACTTGGGTAAGTTGATTCCTAGGTATTTGATTTTCTGTGGCACAATTGTGAATGGAATAGTTTCCTTAATATCCCTTTGTTCTCTTTCGTTATTTGTTTATAGGAAAGCCACTGACTTTTGGGTGTTGATTTTGTATCCTGCCACTCTACTATATGCGTCTATTGTTTATAGGAGTTTTTTGGTAGAGAGTTTAGGGTTCTCTAGGTATAATATCATGTCATCTGCAAATAATGATAGCTTGACTTCTTCCTTGCCTATCTGGATGCCCTTGATGTCCTTTTCTTCTCTGATTGCTATGGCAAGTACTTCCAGTACTATATTGAATAAAAGAGGTGAGAGGGGCAACCTTGTCTTGTCCCTGATCTCAGGGGGAAGGCTTTCAACTTTTCCCCATTTAGAATGATGCTTGCTGTGGGCTTTTGGTAGATGGCTGTAACTATCTTGAGGAAAGTCCCTTCAATTCCCACTTTCTGGAGGGTTTTAATCATGAACGGGTGCTGGATCTTGTCAAATGCTTTTTTTGCGTCTATTGATAGGATCATATGGTTTTTATTTTTTCTTTTATTGATATGATGTATTATGTTGATTCTTGCGAATGTTGAACCATCCTTGCATTCCCGGGATGAATCCTACTTGGTCATGATGTATAATCTTCTTGTTGATTCTTTGCATTCTGTTTGCTAGTATTTTGTTGAAGATCTTAGCATCCGTGTTCATCAGGGATATTGGTCTGTAGTTTTCTTTCTTTGTATTGTCTCTCCCTGCTTTGGGTATCAGGGTGATATGTGCCTCGTAGAAGCTGTTTGGGAGTGTTTCTGTTTCTTCTATTTCCTGGAAGAGCTTGAAAAGGACTGGCAGTAGGTCCTCCTTAAAGGTTTGGTAGAATTCACTAGTGAATCAGTCTGGACCTGGGCTTTTGTGTTTGGGCAGACTTTTAATTACTGTTTCTATTTCCTCGATGGTGATAGGCTTATTCAGGTATTGGAGGTCTTCTTGTTTCAGCCGTGGAGGTTATAGGACTTCAGGAATTGATCCATTTCTTCTAGATTCTCATGTTTCACGGCATACAGGCTCTCAAAGTAATCTCTGATGATCTTTTGGATTTCTGTGGTTTCTGTTGTGATGTCACATTTTTCATTTCTGATTCTGTTTATTTGGGTTTTCTCTTTCCCTGTCCTTACAAGTCTTGCCAATGGTTTGTCAATCTTGTTTATTTTTTCTAAAAAACCAGCTCTTGGTTTCATTAATCTTTTGGATTGTTTTTTTTGGTTTCCAACTCATTGAGTTCCTCTCTAAGTTTTATTATTTCCTTTTTTCTGCCTGGGTTGGGCTCCTTTTTTTTGGTCTTTTTCTAATGTGTCAGCTGTGTAGTCAGGTTATTTATGTGGGCCCTTTCTTGTTTCCTGATGAATGCTTGCAGAGCTATAAACTTCCCTCTTAACACGGCTTTTGCCGTGTCCCAAAAGTTCTTATAGTTGGTGTCTTCATTTTCATTTGTTTCCAGAAATCTTTGGATTTCCTGTTTGATTTCTTCTATGACCCATTTGTTGTTCAGGAGTGAGCTGTTCAGTTTCCAGGTGTTTGGTTTGACTCCCTGTTTCTGTGTACGGTTAACTTCCATTTTCAGTGCATCATGGTCTGAAAAGATAGCTGACACAATTTCAATCTTTTTTATTTTATTGAGGTATGCTTTGTGGCTCAGCATGTGGTCTATCTTGGAGAATGTTCCATGTGCACTAGAGAAAAATGTGTATTCAGCTTTTTTTGGCATGAAAAGCCCTGTATATATCCACTAGCTCTCTTTCTTCCATTTCTTCCTTCAGGGCCAATATTTCCTTGGTGAGTTTCAGTCTTGTTGATCTATCCATCGTTGATAGAGCAGTGTTGAAGTCTCCAACTATTATTGTGCTACTGTTAATGTCTTCTTTGAGGTCTCTTAGCCGTTGTCTTATGTATTTTGCTGACCCCTCGTTGGGTGCATATATATTTAGTAGTGTAATTTCTTCCTGGTGTACATGCCCCTTAATTAATAAGAAGTGGCCTTCGTTGTCCCTTCTAACCTTTTTTCAGCCTGAAGTCTATATTATCTGATACTTATATGGCCATACCAGCCTTTTTTGGAGGTGTTGTTTGCATGGAGAATGGTCTTCCAACCTTTGACTCTGAGTCTGTGTTTGTTCTGCTTATTCAGATGCGTTTCTTGTAGACAGCAGAATGTTGGGTTCAATTTTTTAATCCATTTTGTCACTCTGTGTCTCTTAATTGGTGCATTTAGACCATTGACATTGAGAGAGATTATTGTCATTAGATTTTTTTGCCATCTTTCTTTTTGTGTTTGTTGTGCTTATGGGTTTGGTCGCATTACAGTAGACCCTTCAGTCCTTCTTTTAAAGTTGGTTTTGAGTCCATGAAGTTTCTGAGTTGTTGCTTATCCATGAAGTTGTGTATCTTTCCTTCATATCTGAATGTGAGCCTGGCCGGATAAAGTATTCTCGGTGAAGCCTGCAGTTCATTGAGCCTTTTCGCAATATCCCACCATTGTTTTCGGGCTCGGAGTGTTTCATCAGAGAAGTCTGTTGCAAATCTTAGAGATGTTCCTTTGTATGTGATTTCCTTCTTTGATCTTGCTGCTTTCAGTATTCTATCCCTATCTATAGTTTTTGTCATTTTTATTAAGATGTGTCTTGGAGTATTCTTGTTGGGGTTTCTCTTAGCTGGTATCCTCACGGGCCTCTTGGATCTTGAGGCAAGCATTCTTTAGTTCCGGGAACCTTTCAGCAATTATGGTTTTGACAGTTTCTTCTTCATCAGGGTTTCCTTCTTGGCCTTCTGAGACCCCAATGATCTGTATGTTGTTTCTTCTGGCTTCATCCCGATTATCTCTTGTTGTCTGTTCTGTAATTGTGAGCCTTTTTCTATCTTCTGGTGTTGTATAGAGAATCTTTGGAACTCGTCTTCGAGATCACTAATTCTTTCTGCAGTAGCTATTATTCTGCTATGATGGCCTTCCACTGTGTTTTTTATTTCATTTACCTCATTTTTAATATCTGTCATTTCCCTTTGCATTTTCCTCACTTCTTCTATCATGTCCTCTTGTATTTTATTGATTTTGCATTCCATTGCTTCGTTGAATTCCTTTTGAACCCTTAACAGTTCTTTCCGAAATTCTTTTTCAGAGAGGTTATACAACTCATTGGTATTGCTAGACTCATCTGGCCCAGTGACTTCACTCACAGAGCTTGATGGAATTTTGCGCTGCTTTACCATTATGACTATTGTAGGTTGCAAATGTGAGTTCTTGGGTGACTAGATAGTACAGTTAGTAGGTGTCTGGTCTGTTTGCAGAGTTTGGGTGGGTGGCAAGGATATAGGAACCAAGGTTCACTGGTACTTCATGCAAGGTAGGTAGTGAGAGGGTCGCAGTGACGCGCTAGTGCGTCCACGCGGTATTGAGTTTTGGGATGTTCCCAAAAGCCGAGGGACCCAAGGGTCGGTCCGGGTTGAAGCCAAGGCAGTTTGCCTTGGTTCCCGTTGATGGAGTTTCTGCTCTTCCCTGGGGCAGCTTGGGGTCTGCGGAGACGCAAGAATCACACACACACCTGTTGGGGGAGTGGAGGCGTTTTCCAGAAGCGAAGGGCCCAAGGGTCGGTCGGGTTCAAACCAAGGCAGTTTGCCTTGGTTCCCGTTGATGGAGTTTCTGCTCTTCCCTGGGGCAGCTTGGGGTCCGCGGAGATGCAAGAATCATACACCTATAACCAGTTGTTTTAACACCTCTAAATTAATAGCCACAGGTTATCAATTTGAGAATTACTACAACACAATAAAGGCATATAAAATACTGTTTAAGAAAACTTCATCAAAAGCTGTCACTGTTTTCATCATATAGAAATGTAAAGATATAATGAATTTCTGAAATATTAGCATATAGGGCATATATAATGAAGGAGCATGTTTACCTAATAAATTCCTTAATGATATGTGTAGGTGTGATAAAATGACAGGATGCATAAAATATAAAGATAGTGAGATAGGTACCTTCCAAGGTACCTATATTAATGAGATTCATGAAGAATTCTATGTAATAAGACATATATGTTAAAATGTTGCAATGAGGTGAATACATGAGATGGTTTAATGAGCTGTCTCAGGAAGTATCCTGTACGATGGGCATCCTTCAGGGCTGAAATGAGATGAGTAAAAGGAGAGGTGTAATGAGCTGGTCAGATAAAGAGGCAGTATAATTATATGCATAAGAGAAGGGAGAGTATATAAATTTTCAAAATATGTAAGATATAATAGGAAGTAGGTTTTAATGTAATAAGATGCAGAAATGAAATGACAATGAGATACAAAAATGGAATCGTGTAATGAGATATGTAAGGACTGTGTAATGAGATGTGCATGTTTAAGGAGTGTAATGAGATGCAAGATGGGAAAGGTGTAATGAGATGGGCACGTTAAATAATCTAATGAGGGCCATGAAGGAAATGATGTCATGTCACATGAAAATGGAAGAAAGCAATGAGATGTGCATTTTTAAGAATTGCAATAAAATGGATAAAAGAAACCAGAAGGGAAAGATGCAGAAATCAAACCACGTGAAAGTGTGCAAAAAATAACAATAGAAGGTAGGATAATTCTCCTCCTATACTTTTTTTGACCTGAGTAAACATATTTGCTGTGTACTGCACACTCACACCTTCTGTGGGAATACAAAGATTTTTAGAAGAACTCTGCCCAAGTACCCACAATGACAGATACAGCTATATAAGAAGCATTTAAATATTAATTCAATATACAAAAGTTCAGAGAAGGAACATTTGGGGTCACAGTATTTTACACATCACTTGAATCAATGCTTTCCTTCAAAATTTCATTTCTCTATGGTTAACATTTCTTCATTGCTTTGATTTCTCAGTTTTTACTCCTATACTACTCATTCTTAATGTAACCTATTTTTTTCATCTTAAAAGCAAAACCATCAGTAAAAAGAACATTCACACATCTTCATATGTATAGCATGTCCTGGTGAGCAATGGATACTGATAAACTTCCTGCCTGTGTATTCTTCCTGGGCAAGAATAGATATGACTCAGCTTTATTTTAGCCAGAAGATTATTACATGGGAGGTGCTTACTAATGAATGTTTGAGTGAATGGATGACAAGATAACAATGCCTATTCTGACAAACTATTCATGAGAATTCAAAAAAACATTAGAAAAGTATTATTAAGATTGATCCAATTACATTAAATAGAAGTTACCTGGTTGGTGAGTAGTTTTTCTCACAAAAAATTAGAATTCTTCAGTGTGAAATATTATGTTTACAGGTTTCTGAGGGGATTTGGAATCACTATAGGGACCCCTAGCCCCAGAAGGAGTATTTCTTGTTTTCTACAAGGTTTCTGTTTGCTTCATTTTATAAGAACTTCAATGTGTTCAGGAATTCAAGAACTTATTTCTGGAAGGAAATAACAGAGCAATTCATTGCTTAGCTCATCCATCTGAGGAAATAATGTTTTAGATGTTATTTTAGAGTATTCTTCATTACTAGATGGCCACCAGATGATAACAAAGCCAATGAACTAAACTGATCTATTTTAATATGTACTATACTGGGTTCCCCTGGAAGGTTGCCTGTGAGAAAATTGTGTTCAATTATTTACAAACTTGATGCAGCTGTGAGTGCATGGTGCAGTAATCCCAGTCACTTACACAGAGATTTCTCTCACAGGTCATGCATGTGGTAAAATAACATTCAATGCTCCAGAGACAACCACAGGTCACAATACATAAAGCACATACTTGTCAGATAGGTGAGAATATCCACTGGGATGTTGACCTTTTTCCTTGCTGATTCTCTTCAGCAAAACCTGCCTACTAGTTTGGTATTCATGACTGCTATTTTATAGAAATCTAAGATATTGATTGTTTTCCAAATGATTTCTCCTCTCCTCTCATTCTCTTTGACCTTTTTCTGATACTGATGACTTACCAAGTGCTTCTCCAACCAACTTTCCCCACATGGGTCATTTTCTCCCTTGTGGTGGACAGGTTCATTTTTGGTTTCCACCACTGCCTGGTTTATTGCCTCCAATCATATTGATTAACAATTGAGGCACTAATAGTTTTGTAATGTATACTTTACTCATGATCATTCTCTGGGCAATGTTGGTCTCTCATCTTACTCCAAACACTCATGAGATCTATATTCTGATTATTTTAGCCTCTGCACTGCCTATAAATAAAACATGGAGGGAAGAATTTAGAATTGCTGGTCAAGGGCTATCTTCACTGTTATTAAGAAGGGCATAGCTCATTCTTTCATTTGAAAACAAATGTGTCTGATCCCCATATACAAGCAGCTAGCTATACTTGTTTACCTGCCCTCCAAACCCTAAATCATTGTCTCTGAAGTTTTACTCTGAAAGCAGGTAGGACTGACTTGTTTTTCAAACTTCTGCTAAGCCTGGATATTCAGCTTGTCATCCTTCTCCTTTGAATAAATATATAGGGATGGTACTGATGAAACATATGAAACACCTAATTTTATCTAATTTTATTTTCATAAGATATTTCATACTGTTTTCCATAGAAGCTGTGTCAATTTACATACCCACAACAGCATACAAGGATTCTTTTTCCTCCATATACTTGTCTATATTTATTTCCAGTCTTTTTTTTTTATATGGACTATTTTCAGAGATGGATGGTGATATACCAGTGTGATTTTGATTTACATTTCCCTAAAATATGAAGAGAATTTTTTTTTATTTGTGAACTATTTTTTTGGAAAGTCTTTACAGTTCTGTTGCTCATTCTTTCATAAATTAGGTTTTTGTTTTATTATATGTATATATGTATTTAAATGTGAATGCATATTTGATTTTGAGTCACTTACTGGTGCTCAGAGGTCAATCCTGTTGGTCCCTGGGGAGACCATATAGGATATCAGGCATCGGCAGAGTAAGCACCCTATCTGCTATACTATCCAACTCCACACTTATGTTTTATGTCCACCATTGTGTGACATATGATGTGCAAATATTTTTTCCAAATTTCCAGTTTGCCTTTTGTATTTTACACTGCATTATAGCTTTTCGTTTGATGTGTGGTCCTACTAATTTATTTGATTTATTCTTGGCTTTCTTGAAGTCCAGAGACTCTCAGACATGGGGCAGAGCTGTTCCTTGCTCTCCCTGTGCATAGCCGTTCATGAGGCAGTCGGGAGGCATGGCGGGTTCTAGCTCTGGCCCACCACCTAGGCAGAGCCTCACAACAAGCCAGACCACCCCCTCACTCCACGGGGGCCGCCATTTTCCACATTTGGACTTCCCTCTCGTCAGAACTCCACCCAGCAGACCAGCCCATCACAGCCCGGCTCGCCGGCCGCTTTGGAGGTGTTTAAAAGAGTTTGCCTCCCGCTCGGCAAGCCTGGCAAGCTTCTCGTGTTGTATTTGATATGCCAAATCCAGTAACAATTATATTAGGTCATTCCCATGACCTAATATAATGGTTTGAGGCTCTTTATGTTCCTGTAGCAAGCCGATGCCCTTGGCTCTACTGGCATGAGACAGGACATATGGAGATATGACTGGTGCCCGCTCTAGCAAATAGATGATCAACGGGAAGATCGTGATCGTGATTCTTGGCTTGTTTCTTGTGCCAATAGAGTTGAGTCTCCAAATTTACCTCTGAAAATTGAAGTCCTTGAGTCTACTTTTTTTTTAATGAGTTCTTTAAGGTTTTATATTCAAATGTTTGATTCAGTTTGAATTGGTTCATTTTAGGGGACAATTCCCAGGTGTGTTTGGAGGACTCAATACAATGCCAGATAAGCCTTAACCCCCTATACTTTTAAATAGTGGTTTAGCTTTATTTCTTAAACATGTGGCAGTTTCATCTACCGAGGCCCATTTGCTGAAGAGGTGTTTCCTTTATTCATTTATGGACTTAGTTTCTCTGTCATGTATAGATTTATTACTGCATTTACAAAACTATGCTGCTTCCTACTGTTAATTGCAGCCCTCTCAGATATATTTTTCTTGTTAGAGATTAAAATATACCAGAATTGTAATTTTAAGATGTCATTAAAAAATAAGTAAATTAAAATATGAACAAAGAAAATCAAAGAAACATAAATCTTATGGAGGAAATAAAATGTTTAGAATAAGGGAAAATAATATCTCAATAAATTTGCAAAAGTGTAAAGAAATGTTTCTAAAAATATACTAACTTTTTGTTACAAGTCAAAATCCAGTTATATCTCATTCATAACAACTGTAAGGCATGTTGAAAAATAATGGATGGACTAAGAGCTACTAAGAAATTCAAATAAAAAGAAAATTGGTTCAGCATAAATATTAAACAGTGTGAAAAATAAGAATAAAATGACTAGACATGATAAAGAGGAGATCTTATGATTCCAGATCTGTAACTTATAAGGATGATATTAAAGTCATAAATCTTTCAGGGTCAAATAACAGAGCATCTAAATATATAAAGTGAGAATAATATTAAAAAATGGAAATTAATATCCCTTTTAGTGGAATATTTTAATTGAATTCTTGTGGAGAATAGATATTTTAAAGAAAAGTAAACAATAAAATCAAAATTGTTTAATAGATATCAACACATTTATCATTCTTTGGAGAGAAAAAATTAATTGTTATATACACTTAGAACATACACCAAATTTTAGTGTTTTGTGTAATGGAAAGCATAATATGGGCACAATTCAAACTTAGAAGAATTTTAGGTTAAAAAGCTTGCCAATAAAATTCATCTAAATAGTTTAAAGATTAACAATTGTCAAGTAAATGCTTCCAAATATCATGTAGTCAGCTTTATATTTTAAAAATCATTTTTTCCCTTAATGTTCTGATGACCATGGTTCTTTTATGCTTGCTTATAGTGTTTGCCTTGGTGATTAATCAAACTCTTTCCCAGAGGTAGAAGGTGGGGCAAAAAAGTCCAATCTTGTAGTCAGTGAGGTTCATTCAGTGGCAACCTGTCTCTATTTAGAGATCTTCCAAAAGTTATCTTATAAACTCAGGTGTGACACAAAGGAATACATTACAAAGAACAAACTCCTCTATAACCAAGGAAATTAAAAGGTAGGTCTTGTGAGCTCTATATCCGGTTACTGCGATGAAGGCCAAATCAATACGTTCCTAGTAAGATTTTTGGGACTTCTTAGGGCTACTTTTTTCAGGAAGCTGATACTCTCATTCTTATGCTAATTTGCTATAATATTTAAAAAGTCCAGTTCAGAATTTTAAAAAAATGCAATTTTTAAAAATTTTGATTAATATTTTATTATACCACCTTGAGATATACAATTACAACATTGTTCATGTTTGGGGGTTTCAATCACATAGTGTTCCAGCACCCCTCATTCCACCAGTGCCCATTTCCCACCACCAGTGTCCCCAATTCCCTTCCCTCCCATAGCCTGCCTCTATAGCAGGTTCTTTATCTCTTTTCTCTCTTTCTCCCTCTCTCTCTCTTCCCTCTCTTACACATTGTGGATTGCAATACATACAGCAAGTTTGTTTTTTAATTTTTATTTGTCATAGGAAATTAGCACATTGTGCAGAGTCCCAGTTTTCCTTGAGCTTACCATCTCCAGTGACAGTTCCTTGAGTGCTTAATTGCAATATTTCACAATGTTCTGTTTATATGGTAAGTAGCTGAACCACTCAGTAAGCAGCTCAGTCCTATGACCAGAAATAGCTGTTAACACCATGGTCTTAATGAGAAGGCTGTAGTATTTTCTCTCTCTTCTTCCCACTTTTCCACAACTCCCTTCTATCCACCTGCAAAACTAAAACAGTTTGGGATTGATGTGCAAACTCAAAAGCAGAAAATCTTAAGTTCAAAATTCATAGGTTCAGTGTCTAAATTTTGAATCAGGCCTTTGTCAGGAAGCTTTCATTTCTGCTGCAAGTTTTCTTTTTGGTATTACTAAAGGGGAAATGTATCATTTTAAGTGTTGTGTCAAAATAAAAAAATAGAATAAAAGTCCGCTTGACTCCTTTTCCCTATAAGCTGCATAACATTCCATTGTGTAGATGTACTATTATTTCTTTATCCAATCATCTGTTCTTGGGTACCCAGGTTGTTTCCAGGTTCTGGCTATTGTGAATAGTACTGCGATGAACATAGTTGTAGATTTTATTTTTTTCTATTTTTTGGGCCACAGGTATATTCCCAGAAGTGGTAAGAAGATCAGATAGAATGACTGCATTCACTTGTGGAGCATTAGAAAAAGTGGTATGAGACTAATATCTAAGGCCAGGAAAAAGGGTCAGTAGGACGTAGCATTGCTTGTAATCTACCACATATGTGTGTAGGGCAGAAGGTTGTTAAGACAGAGAATGGACCAGTTTGACAATAATTTTTGGAAATAGTAACACTAGACTAGAATTGAGTATTGAAAGTAGGAAAAGAATGATATACATGATAGCCATTCAGTGTCTGTATTACAAACCACAATGTGCTAATGGAGAAAGAGAGAGGGACAGAGAAAAAGTGCCTGCCTGCCATAGAGGCAAGTTGTGGGTGTGGGTGGGAGGGAAACGGGGCACATTTGTGTTAGAAAATGTGCACTGGTAGAGAAAAGGTGTTGGAACACTGTATGACTGAAACCCAATCATGTATAACTTTGTAATGGCCTATCACATGGTGATTCAATTAGAATATAAGAAAATAAAATTAACAAAGAAGAAAAAAATAGAAAAAGATTAGTTTACTATACTCAAAACATTTTTCAGACAAATACTCATAAATAATGAAAATCCTAGTAGTATTCAATATTAGCATCTGGGATCTAGTTTCTAGTTTCTGGGTAATTATCTACCACCCTGGAAAGTATGATTCACTATTGTTCTTACACCAAGGGGATATTTGTAAAAACTATTCTTTAGAAAATAATTGTGAAATATTAACTTTGTATTTTATAATATAAATTTAAATTTAAATGATTCAATAATTAAAATAACTAAACCATGAGATTAGAATAGAATGACATTAGTTAGTAAATTAATGTCTCACATTGACAATAAAACTAAATTTCATTTAAAAAGCTTGAAAGAACAAAACAGGAAGTACATTAATAAAAATACAAATATCAGAGTATTTGTACAGTAACAACAAGTAATTTTATGAGTAAATGTGATAGAATATGGTATGTCTAGCAATTGAGTCATCTATTGTCCTTAATTCTGGAAGGGTTCTCTAATACTTTGATTGAATATGACAAAATTTTGATAGACTACTTTTCTGAATTCATACTTTAGGAGATTAGCAGTTTCCATTTCCTTTCTATTGGAACATTCATATCTGGAGCCAATCCAGATTTTTCTTGTTTAACTGAATCCATGTTGAAATCCACATGGAAATCTAAAGGGGCCTCTGTCCAATAGACCCAGCTCACATCCTAGCAAAGAGCGTTCCAACCATGTGAGTGAGTCATTTTGGAAGTAGACCATCCAGGTTCAGTTAACTTCCCCAGCTAATGTCATGAACAGAAATAAGCTTATAACTAAATCCTACCCAAATTGCAGATTAGTGGACATAATAAGTATTGTGTTGTTTTAATTCACTACTTTTGGGGAAAGTTTGTTTTATAGAAGAAATGGCAGCCAAAATTTATGATTGACAATTCCATAGGAAAATCTTTTGTTCGAAATTTACTCAAAGTAAAAAACAATTATAGAAATCAAAGCAGAGGTTATCATTTGCCAATAAAAAAAAATACAGATAGTTATATGGATGTCTTCTAATTAGTGGATACATTGTTCCAAAATTATGTAAATGTTCCTCAGAAGAAAGGTTGTTTTACTAACTTTAGTAGTCACATATAATTTTGATAGTAAAGTAATGGAAACCACAGACTGTCACTTAAGGTCAAAGATTCTCTAGCTTCAAGAAAAATAAGTTCAAAACAACTAACAAAGTATGTCTAAATGTTAAGCAAATCATGTTCAGGTTTTATTTTTCTAAGAAATGAATAGCTCAGAAAAAAACTCACTACATTTGTTTACGTTAAGGTGGAAAATTAAATTTAATAACAGCAAAATAACCCTTACATACACTAATAAGAATGAGCAAGGATTTCATTTGTGATTGAAATATTTGAGACCAAGTTATATATTTACCCTCCATTTGAAATTCTACATTCTTTTTTTCCCCCTTAATTTTTATTATACCATCAGATATACAATTACAAGGATGTTCATAATTGGGTCTCTGTGAGTGTTCCAGCACCCAGCCCTCCACCAGTGCCCCCATTCCCACCATCAATGTCCAAACACTCCCTCCCACCCAATCCCAGGCTGCCCCTTTAGCAGGTACCTCCCTCTCTCTCTCTCTCTCTCTCTCTCTCTCTCTCTCTCTCTCTGAGAGCAGCTGTGGGTCAGGAGTGTCTCTTCGGTGTTGCTGGATGCTGAGGGAACTCGCAGCCACGCCTACTGCCATGGAGGTGGAAGAATGGGAGGAGGAGCTCAAATTCCCCCTCCAAGTCCAGCAGCATCCCCCCCCCCACCACCCTCGAATGTGTGTGCAACCCTAGGAGCCATGTTGGACTCGGCCAGGGGTTGAGACATTTACTGCCCTCTGACACTCCATGGGCTGCTCCACGTGGGGTGGAAGGGTGCAGCTGTGGGTCTGGAGTGTCTCTTGTCTGGTGTTGCTGGCTGTGGAGACTGGGAGCTTGCTGAAATTCTACATTCTTTATGGGATTGTCTTCTTATGAATTACATTTACTATAATTTGTTTTTTTTTTTTTTTTGCTTTTTTGGGTCACACCCGGCAATGCTCAGGGGTTATTCCTGGCTCTGCACTCAGGAATTACTCCTGGCGGTGCTCGGGGACCATATGGGATGCCGGGAATCGAACCCAGGTCGGCCACATGCAAGGCAAATGCCTTACCCGCTGTGCTATCGCTCCGGCCCCATTTACTATAATTTAATATAGAAATATATTTCTAGTATTTAATACTAGTATTAGAAATATATTTATACTATTAGAAATATATTAATACTAGTATTAGAAATATATTTTTAGTTTAGAAATTATTTTAAATTTTCAACTTTAATAATAGAAATATATTTTCAATTTCTAAAAGTCCCTTCTGGAATTTAGAATTAAAAATTCTCACTCTATAATACAATTGAATTACTAAGGACCCAATATATGTAAAGATTGATCTGGGAGAAAACTGATGCTTTTCAGATGTTGAATCTTCTATAAAATATCACTGTATCACTGTCTTCCCTATAAAATATATAACATTAAAAATGTACTTCAGTAGCAATATAAAATTTCTTCATGTAAATTATGCTTCCCCACTTGGCAATGCTCAAGGATTACTCCTGGCAATTTTGGAGACCATATGAGGGCTGGTTATCAAACCCAAGTAGGCTGCATGCAAGGCAAGGACCCTTCCTGCTGTATGTATAATCTCTTCAGCCCTGAGCTTGCCCATATTTGAGGCTCAAATTCTCTACTTACTTGCTATTTCCAGGTTACTTATACTAGTTAGAGAAAACATATAGTTATCCCTTATGAGTAAATATTTAGAACAAAAGGTCTGTGAAAATCAATACTTACCTCATTTATGTTTTATAAATTTGGGACCAGAGAGATAGTAAGAGGGTAAGACACTTGCCTTACATGTGGCTGACTCTGGTTTGTTCCCTGGCACCATCTGATGTAGCCCAAATGCCTTCCCCCAAAACTTTATAAATTGAAATACTTTTACATTTAGTTTTCCATTTTCAGTATCATTCTAGGTGTTTGCTTAAACAAAAACATCACTATATTCTATTCAACCAGATATTTTATTTTGCTTTAATGTCCACATTGTCATAATTGGGCAGTGCAAATCCTTTTAGAGATTTGTGTTTTCCAGCAACATTTTCCTGACCATTCCTGCTCCCCCAGTCCTAAAGAACAATATTGCTTCTAATGAAAAGTATTATCTAAGATAAAAATCTAAGTGCTAGAAAAATAGTTTCATTTACATGAATATTTTGATAGGTAGCATTAGTCCCCAGGTAGATGTTTTAGTGAAAGACAATGGAATAGTTCTTTTTAAAAAGGTTTTTTTTTTTCTGTCATTCGTTTTCCCGTTTTTTGTCGATTTGCTCGAGCGGGAGCCAGTAATGTCTCCATTCACTGGGAATGAGATCTATTATTGTTACTGTTTTTGGAATATCGAATATACAACATGGGTAGCTTGTCAGGCTCTATCGTGGCTCTGGTTTCATCCTATGTCAGACCATCAACCAGCCAGGGCCCATAGGTCAGAACCCTAGGTGTAGACAAGCCTGTCTCCTGTCTGCCACCTGCCGAAGCAACTGAGCACTGCAGCCACACCTGCAACACCTCAAGGGAGTTTTTTTTTTAATTTCTAGAACTTTAATGTAACCAATTTTTAAAAAATGTATTCGATTGTATGAACTCTAGCCTGATAAACACATAACTGTTAGGTAGAAAAGTAAGATTAAAACTACTTGTGAAACAAAGCAACAAAATGATATAAATAAAATAATAAAAATAAAGCTAAGCAAAATAAACATTTTAACATAGTAAAATTCTTTTTCAATTTTCCTAATGTTAATTCAACTAATTATTCCCTTATTTAAAAATCTGATTGGCTTCATGTTGGAGATGTAAGAATTGATAGCCATGATTTTATTAGGTTATTGGTTCAAAATTTGACCCTATCACGTGCCAGTGTAGTCCAATGGCATCTGGTTGCTTCAGGAATACTAAGAGCCTCGGACCGTTCGTTCAGGGTCTTGACAAAGAAGTCTGACCATCTTGTAGGTGGGCGGCCACGTGATCTTTTGGCATCCCGTGGGATCTGGCACATGATAGGGTCAAATGGAAATATTACTGGTTCCCGCTAGAGCAAATCGATGAATAACGGGATGTCAAGTGATCAAGTGATTGGTTCAAATGTGCTATTGCATCCTGGAATCTGCTTTAATTTTTATTATTGCACCATTTAATCACTAAGATAAATTTCCTTTTTTTAATTTTAGTTATGGGATAGAAGAGGTTCAATTTTCAGATTGTTAAAAAAATGGAAGTTCTCCAAACCTTGGTTTGAAAAGATGATCTTAAAATTAGTTTGGGACAAACTAAATTGTTTAACTTTTTAATTTCTTCTTTATTTCATTTTATTGTTTTATAAAATTGGAAGTGTCTTACTTAGAAAATAATAACCATATATCAATTTTTCAAGTTAATTATTATTTTGTAAACTCTTGGTATTGGAAATTGTTATATATATATGTATATATATACTAGATATATCATATATTGAGCAAAAATACAGTTGCTTCACTAATCAAAATCAGTTAAAATTCTCTAGAGTTTAAAAAATTTATTAATTTACAATAATTTAAGAATTCATTCAACTTCATGTTTTGAATAAAGTTACTTGATTCTATAGTAATATCATTGAAAAGAAAAATCAATGAAAATCGCATCAATTAGAAGATTTGGGTTTTAAAACAACCCAAAGGGGATTTGAAGAGAAAGTTCAAGGGATTGAGTGCAATGCAGGATTTGAGCCAGCAGCACTCGATCCTCTGAGTACCTCAAGGAGAGGCCCCAAAGCCAGAGCCAGGCATAGCCTCTAACACAAGCATCTGTGGTCTGAAAACAGGAAATGAAAGTCTGACAAATGACATGTACAAATATAATTTTAAAAGATGCATATTTTACAAGTCACATGTTATCACACATAAACAGATGCTGATGTTTACATTAATTACTCATTATATTCCTAAAGATACAAGTGATTATAGTACTCTTAATGGTCTCATTGATTATTAGATATGATTTTGCACAAGTCAAATAGACTCTCAGTGATTCATGTTAACTACCATGTAATATTAAGAAGACTATCTCATACCGTTTATTTTATAACTTGACTTTTCCTTTTTTTACATATTTATAATTTTTTAAAATATTTTATTATACCACAGTGAGATAGGCAATTACAAAGATGTTCATAAGATGTTCATATTTGTGTTATGTCATATAGTGTTCCAGCACCCATCCCTCCACCAGTGCCCATTTCCCACCTCCAATGTTCCCGATTCCCTCCCCTCTCCCCTAGCCTGTCTTCATGGAAGGTTCTTTATCTCTTTTTCTTTCTCTCTCTCTCTCTCTTTCTCTCTTCCTTCCCTTACACATTGTGGATTACAATACATACATTTAGAGGTTATCATGTGTATCTTTTTATCTGTATTTAATGCTCAGTTCTAGATTGGTATTAGCACTTTTGACAATTATTAGCACACTGTTCCATTCACTGTCTTACCTAACCTCTGACTCCCACACGTTTGTGATAATTTCCACCTTTGACAAGACCTCCTGATCCATGTTTTGCTTGACTTGGATATTGGTATCATAATATGTATGTGTGTGTTTATGTGTATATCTATCTATCTATCTATCTATCTATCTATCTATCTATCTATCTACATATATGTGTGTGATGCAAATAAATGCAGTCATTCTATATCTGTCTTTTTCCTTCTGGCTCATTTCACTCAACATGATCCTCTTCATGTCCATCCATTTATAGGCAAATTTCAAAACTTCATTTTTCCTAACAGCTGCATAGTATTCCATTGTGTAGATGTGCCAAAGTTTTTTTATCCAGTCGTCAGTTCTTAGGCACACCAGTTGTTTCCAGATTCTGGGTATTGTGAATAGTGCTGCTATGAACATAAATGTGGGGATGGTGTTTCCGCTGTGTGTTTTTGGCTTCCCAGGGTATATTCCCAGGAGTGGTATGGCTGGGTCAAATGGGAATTCAATTTCTAGTCTTTGGAGGAATGTCCATATTGTTTTCCCAAAAGGCTGTACCAGTGACATTCCCACCAATGGATGAGAGCCCCTTTCTCCACACATCCACACCAGCACTTGTTGTTCTTGCTCTTTTGGATATGTGCCACACCTGCAACACCTTGAGGGTTTTTAAAAATACATAGAATTTAACTATAGTATTGTCATATCCTTTGCATTTATTTAGTTTAAAGCTGGTAGGAAGGTTCCAGGTAATGAGTTTCATACAAAAAATATGACTTGAAAGCAAACTCTTACTACCGACCTCCCCGCTCAAGGACCCATATAAAGATCCAGCAGAACTTCCTTGCCAGCACCCCATCAACAAACTCCAAGCATGGGTATCTTGGGAAATGCTACAAAGTCAGCCTTGGAGTGGCAGTTAGGCCACATTCCCATCTGGAGACACCCATGCTCTTCTACTCTGGCTGTGCAACCTCTTGTTTGTATTGACGGGTGCAATCCATTTGTGGGGGGGTTGCCTGCACCCCAAGGTGGGATGAATAATTTCTTTCCTGTGATCCTAGTTCTCTTTTCTTGCTCTTTCTGGAGCATGCTTTCTTTCCAATTATTTCTCTTAAATAAAACATTTTTACTTCACTATCTTCTCTAGGTGGTGAACCTGGAGCCTGAGAACTTGGGTAGAGGCTAGGACTTGAAGTGTAGGTGTTAGCAGAGATTTTATATGTCTTGATCTCCTGGGCACTTAGCCAGCAAGCAATGGTGGAAGATGGTGGTATGCTTTCTATTGTCCCTGACTCCCTGGACACTTACTTGCTGCAATCTGATGGCATATTTATGTTCTCCATAACATTTTAGCTTCTATCTTTAGTTGCAATTATGCTTACTTCTATAACGCTGTCCACCAAGACTGTGCATTACCCTAGCCACAATAAGACAGTAAAAGAAATTTCAATAACTACTGTGAAAAAAGAGATAATTATCTTTAGCCTCCTGATAATATTGGGTACTTTAATAATACTTGAGCAAACTTTGGAAACCTAGTAGCTTTAATATGGGATTTTGAGAAAGTAGCTGGAAAGAAGGTTAATATGCAAAAATAAAAAGCTATAAGCCTTAAAGTATATCCTTTATATAGTTATTTTTAACTTTCCTGGCACTATTAAGCTAGAAATACTTCATTTCCAACAGAGTTAGCTTAAAGTCCTTTTTCAGTTGTTTGATAGTTTATTTAAAAAAATTACTATATAGACGTAAAGCACATGCTTGGCTCATGGATTATCTCAGGTGAGTCGTTTTTTTTTGTTTGGTTTATTTGGGTTTGGTAGGGGTCACACCTGGCTTAACTTAGGGTTTACTCCTGGCTCTGTGCCCACGGATGATAGTGCAGCCCAGGGGATCATATGTGGCACCGGCTTCAAGCCCCAGTCAGTTGCTTACAGGCCAGCACTCTACCTCCTCTCTGGCTCCCTCATCTGAATTTCTTTGTTCTGTTTTGTTTTTTAGTTTTTTGACTCACACTCGGCAGTGGTCAGGGGTTAATCCTGGCTCTGCACTCAGGAATTACTCCTGATGGTGCTCTGGGGACCATATGGGATGCCGGGATTGAACCTGGGTCAGCTGCATGCACAGCAAACGCCCTCCCCTGCTGTGCTGTTACTCCAGCCCCTAAGCTGATTTTTGGTATATTTAAGAAGGCAGAGCCTGGCAAACTAACGGCAGAGCCTGGCAAGCTAACCATGTCATATTTGATATGCCAAATACCAGTAAAATTATAGACCTCATTCCCATGACCTGATGGAATGGTTTGAGGCTCTTTATGTTCCTGGAGTGAGCAGATGCCCTTGGGCTACACTAGCATGTGACAGGACGTATTGAGATGTCACTGATGCCCCCTCGAACAAATCGATGATATACGGAAAGACAGTGATATAGTGATCTATGATCTATGGCAGGCGTTTTTATTCTTTCTCTTCCTTTACACAAGTGGCTTGCAATGTATATATTTAGGGGTTATCATGTATATCCCTTTACCTATGTTCAATGCTCAGTTATAGTCTGGCATTACCCTTTCCGACAATTATTGGCATACTGGTTTCTTTATCTTACCTAACCTCTGTGCCCCACACATTTGTGGTATATTACAACCATAGACAAGTGCTTTTGCTGATGACATCATTCTAATAACACCAAACATTAGCCAGGTGGCACAAATGCTGGCTAACTCGACCGAGAATGTGGAAAGATAGGTCTACAGCTGAATCTAAAGAAAACTATGTTTATGAAAAATGAACTAGTTCCAGAGGCCCCATTCACTCTTAATGGAACAGACATCTCTGAATGCAGCAGTTATGTGTACCTAGGTCAAGAAGTCAACATGATGAATGACCTAAACCTGAGCTGCGCAGGAGGAAGAGAGCTGCATGGAATGCCTTCAAAGGCATCGAAGAAATAGCTAAAAGGACAAAGAACCTCCGGCTCTGGGCACATCTCTTTGACTCCACCATTCTCCCTGCATTAATACATGCCACAGAGACCTGGGCCCTACGAAAGCAGGATGAGAATGCTATTCAGGTCTCCCAGAGAGGAACTGAAAGAGCTATGGTTGGAATATCACACCTCACTCAAGTGAGAGAAGGAATTCGGAGCTCCGACCTCCGTCGCTGTTCCAGAATCAGGGATGCTGTCTCATTTGCCAAGGTATTGAAAATCAGATAGGCTGGACATGTAATGCGACTTGGAGATAACTGCTGGACTAGAGCCATTACCGACTGGATCCCACAGGATGTCAAAAGATCACGTGGCCGCCCACCTCCAAGATGGTCAGACTTCCTTGTCAAGACCCTGAAGGAACGGTTTGAGGCTCTTCATATTCCTGAATCAACCAGATGCCATTGGGCTACATTGGCACATGATAGGGTCCAATGGAAATATTACTGGTGCCCGCTCGAGCAAATCGATGAATAACGGGATTCAAGTGATCAAGTGATCAAGACAAGTCTTCCTGGTCCCTGTTTTGCCTGGCTTTGGATATTAGTCTCATTCTACTTTGTAAAGTCCTTTGAGTCATTAAACAAAAGTGAACAATGAGATGTGATCATTATATAATGATCTCTTTACATATAATCATATACTTTTATTTATTTTTTTTTGTTTTTTTTAAATTTTTTTTATTTTTAAAATTACAAAGATATACAATTAAAAAGTTCATATTTGGGTTTTGGTCAAACAGTTTTGCAGCACCCATCCCGCCACCAGTGCCCATCTCCCACCACCAACGTCCCCGGTTCCCTCCCCTCCCCCCCCCCAGCCCTGCTCCATGGCAGGTTCTTGATTTCTTTCCATTTCTCTCTCTTTCTCTTTTCCTTCCCCTCGAGACTATGAATTACAGAACATACATTAAAGGGTTGTCATGTGTATCTTTTTGCCTCCATTCAATGCTCAGTTCTAGGTTGGCCTTAGTACCCTCAACAATTGTCAGCACACTGTTCCATTTCTGTCTTACCTAGCCTCTGAATCCCACACATTTGTGATAATTTCCACCTTTGACAGGACCTCCTGATATATGTTTCACTTGATCTTGGATATTGGCATCATAATATGTACCTATATATTTATGTTATGCAGATAAATGCAGTCATTCTGTATCTGTCTCTCTCCTTCTGGCTAATTTCGCTCAACATAATCTTCATGTCCATCCATTTGTAGGCAAATTTTATAACTTCATTTTTCCTAACAGCTGCATAGTATTCCATTGTGTAGATGTACCAAAGCTTTTTTATCCAGTCATCGATTTTCGGGAACTCTGGTTGCTTCCAGATTCTGGCTATTGTGAATAATGCTGCTATGAACATAAAAGTAGGGATGGTGTTTCCGCTGCGTATTTTTGGCTTCCCAGAGTAGATTCCCAGGAGTGGTATGGCTGGGTCAAATGGGAGTTCAATTTCTAGTCTTTGGAGGAAAGTCCATATTGTTTTCCAGAAAGGCTGTACCAGCCGGCATTCCCACCAACAATGGATGAGTGTCCCCTTTTCCCCACACCCACGCCAGCACTTGTTGTTCTTGTTCTTTTGAATGTGTGCCAGTCTCTGTGGTGTAAAGTGGTATCTCATTGTTGTTTTGATTTGCATCTCTCTGATGATTAGTGATGATGAGCATTTTTTCATATGTTTTTTGGCCATTCGAATTTCTTCCTTGCTGAAGTTTCTGTTCATTTCTTCTCCCCATTTTTTGATGGGGTTGTTTGTTTTCTTCTTGTAAAGTTCTACCAGTGCCTGATATATCCTGGATATTAACCCCTTATCAGATGTGTATTGGGTGAATATTCTTTCCCATTCTGTGGACTGCTTTTGTATCTTAGTCACTGTTTCTTTTGAGGTGCAGAAGCTTTTTAGTTTCATGTAGTCCCATATGTTTATCTTTTCTTCTAGTTGCTTTGTTAGTGATGTTTCACCTTTGAAGATGCCTTTAGTTCAATGTCATGGAGGGTTTTCCTATATTTTCTTCAATGTACTTTATGGATTCAAGTCTGATATTGAGATCTTTAATCCATTTTGATACTTTTAATCTTTTGGTTCAGGTATGCCTGATCCAGAGACTCAGACACACGGGGCAGAGCTGCTACCTGCTCTTCCTGTGTTCAGCTGATCATGAGGCACCCGGGATGGGAGGCAAGTTCTAGCTGTAGCCCGCCATCCCAACAGAGCCTTGTAAGAAGCCATTAGAAACCCCACACCATAAGGGCTGCCATTTTCAACATCCAGACTCCACAGCTCATCAGAGCACCACATAAGAGAAAAGCTAATCTCAAGCCCTGCTCATCAGAGTCCCACCCTATAGCAAAGGCTATTTCAAGTCCAGGTATGCCTGATTCTGAGACTCAGACACATGGGGCAAAGCTGCTACCAGCCTCCCTGTGTTCAGCTGATTATGAGACTCCCAGGAGGGAAGGCGAGTTCTAGCCCTGGCCCACCATCCCAGTGGAGACTTGCAAGAAGCCAGAGGTACCCCCACACCATGAGGGCTGCCATTTTCAACATCCATACTCCACAGCTTGTCAGAGTTCTACCCAAGAGAAGAGCCGATCTCTTCTCGTTGTGGTTAATCATTAAATGTCTGAGATGAGAGCCTACTACTGAGAGTATACCACCTGCACGGCAGAGCTGGCAAGCTACCTGTGTCGTATTTGCTATGCCAAAACCAGTAACAATTATATATATATATATATATATATGTATGTATGTATATATATATTTTTGGGGGGTCTCACCTGGCGATGCTCAGGGGTTACCCCTGACTCTGCACTCAGGAATTACACCTGGCGGTGCTCGGAGGACCATATGGGATGCCGGGATCAAACCCGGGCCAGCATGGGTCAACCACGTGCAAGGCAAATGCCCTACCCGCTGAACTATTGCTCCAGCCCCAAACCAGTAACAATTATAGAACTCATTCCTACAACCCGAAGGAATGATCTGGGGCTCTTTGTGTTCCTGGAGTGAACTGATGCCCTTGGGCTACACTAGCACGTGACAGGACATCTGGAGATGTTACTGGAGCCCATTTGAGCAAATCGATGAACAACCTTTGGTTTAGATGTGACATTTCCTAGAAAGATATTTATCTTTCTAAGTCTTAGTACTACAAATCAGTATATTTTTTCTTAGTAAGAATAGTGTCTCATATTTTGCTGTCATATTAATGCATTAACAAGCATTTTCTTTAAAAATTTTAAGATTCTGGGGTCGGAGCAATAGTGCAGTGGGTAGGGTGTTTGCCTTGCACATGGCCAACCCGGGTTCAATTTCTGGCATTCCATATGGTCCACTGATCACTGCCAGAAGTAATTCCTGAGTACAAAGCCAGGAGTAAACCCTGAGCATAGTGGGTGTGACCCAAAAACAACAACAATAATAATATTGTGTGATTTATAAAATTGTTCATGGTTTCTCATGGACATAATTACAAGATTATATCCATTACCAATGTACTCACTTTCTTCTCCCACCAACTCAATTGTGTGAATCAGTTCTCTCATATTGCCTCTGGACCTTTGAAACTATCTTGCTATGAATATATCCCTTTCTTATTCAATATGAAATCCTCTAGTTCCATCCATGTTGATACACCTGGCATAATTTTGTTCTTAGAGTTGCGTAATATCCACTGTGTACATATAGCAGAGCTTCTTGACCCATTTATCCATAGTTGGACATTTGGGTTGTTTCCATATGTTGGCTATTGTACTGAGTGTAGCCATAAACATAGGAATGTAGATATCTTTTTAAATTAATGAGTACATGTTTTGGGGATGGATGCCAAGATAGTACTTGGCATAGTAGTTCCATTCCTATTTTTTAGATAAATCTTCATATACAAGCACCTCTAATAATGAGTTTGTGGACTGACTGGGATAGCTTAGCTTCAAACTTTGCAGTGTCTGGTCCCAGGTCTAAATTATAGGTTGGTTTGATGTCTGTTTTAAATGTTTGTTGACATTTCTATTGTAGTTCACAGAATAATGAAGACGTTGGTTGAAACTAGAACACTTTTTACTATTCTTTCCACTTTTTATTGGCCAAAATAAATAAGAACCAACATCAGTGGGATGTGGGAAATATATGCTGCCACTTCTGTGCTTTGAATATCACATGGCATGAAAGAGAGGGGATATAATATTTCAACTGTCTCCAGCTATTAAAATATAAGCAATTATCAGAATAGTTTAGCCTTCTAGCAATCATGTAAATTTAAAACTGGACAGTTCATTTGACAGGAAGATGACAGTTCCATTTATAAATGATTCTCACTCCAATGACTAGTCATTTGAAAAGAAACCCATTTACATCCTTTTTTCACACTATTTAAATTTTAGTAATATATATTAATGTTCAAATAAGTTATAATAATTCAAGAAGTTTGAGGTTTATGATAGAACCTTTTAAATAAAAAAGTAAAAGTTTTTTAAAAATGTCAATTGAGTTTAAATGAAATTTTAAATATTTTTCTGGGTGATACAAGGAAATTTATTAGATAAAGCATTTTGGAAAAATATTGGTGACTTTCCTATTACAGAATATTAGTGAATTTTATTTAAAAATTACTGTAAACTATTTAAAAATAAAATTACCACTGTTTAGTGGTGTTAAAATATAATGCTGTGCAGCCATCCATAAAGAATGCTTCATTTTGCAGAAGTAAAATTCTGCACCCTTTAAACAACTCTCCAATCTGCTCCTAGCAACCAGTATTCTACTTTTTTGTCTGTATTCATTGACTATGCTGAGTATTTAATTTGAATAGAAACATACATATTTGTCCATTTTGTGACCGAATTATTTCACTGAGCATAAATGTTCCCAAGATTCATCTGTCTTGTAGCATGTGTCAGAATTTTCATTTTAGGGCTTTTTATTTTTGAATAACTTATTGAAGGCATATTCCCCATTCTATTTATTCACTCCTATTTCAATGACCATCTGGGTTGTGTCTTCCTTTTGGCTGTTATGAATGAGGCAGCTATGAACACAAATGTATAAATATCTTTCTCAGTGATATTTTACACATTTAAAACTTTGAGATAATGGTTTAAAACACTGTTACGTTTCAGGTGTATGTTTTTACAGCTTGACAACTTTACTTGCTATGCCAGATGTCTAGTAATTTATTTTCCATCATCAAATTGATCCCTCCTAAGCCTGTTTTACTTCTGAACCTCTTCGTTTTGATAGCCAACATTCTGTAGCCAAAGTCTAAGAGTTTGCTTGCTTTTCTTTTTTTTCTCTCTTGCTTGTTTCATCTCTTTATTTTCCACATATGAGTGAAATCATATTTTTTCTCCTTTTTGACTTATTTTCTTTGATATAATCCCCTCTAGACTACCAATGTCACAAGTGGCAAGATCTCAATCTCTTCTCTATTTTTTTCTAAATATTGAGCAATATTTAGTTGTGTCCATGGGTTATATCTTTATCCACCATGGACACTTAAGTTGTTTTCTTATGTGAGTTTATGAGTAGTACTGAAAACATAAGAATGCATCTATCTTTTCCAGTTGATCGTTTGGTATTTTTAGATATCCAATAATAACGAGATAATAATGAATGAGATAATAATCCTGTTTAGAAATAAAGTGCTGCAATGGCTGTTCCTATTTGCATTACCAATTTTTTTAATTATAGATGGGAAGTTAACTCTAATTGTGGTTTTGATTTACATTTCCCAAATGATAAATATGAAGAACAACTTTTAATGAGTCTATTGGCCATTCATCTTCTGTGGTGAAATGCCAAATTAGCTTTTCTGTATGTTTAAAAATTAGTTTGAGGTGTTTTTCAAATGTTGGTTTTTAGAAATAAGAATATATTGATTTTTTTTTTTAAATGAAATTTTCATTGTTTTTAGAAAATGTTTTCTTTCTTTTTTGGTTTTGCTCTTTTTGGGTCATAACTGGCAATGTTTGGGGGTTACTCCTGGCAATGCTGAGGGCACCATATGGGATGCCGGTGATCAAACCCGGGATGGTCTGGTGCAAGGCAAATGCCCTCCCTGTTGTGCTACTGCTCCGGCCCTTGTGTTTTCATTTCTTAAGTTTTTAATTTCTTTTCGATTAGTATTATAGTTTTCAATGTACTGACCCATTAACTTCTTGGTTAAAATTATTCCTCTTGTGGGGCCGGAGCAATAGCACAGCGAGTAGGGCATTTGCCTTGCTTGCTACTGACCTGGGTTTGATCCCCAGCATCACATATGGTCTCCTGACACTGCCAGTATTACTTCCTGAGTGCACGGTCAGGAGTAACCCCTGAGCTATGCCTGGTGTGACCCAGAAAGCAAAAACAAAAAAAATTATTCCTCTTGTGCCTTATAGTTTTTGATGGGCTTACAAATAATATTCTCTACATTTCTTTCTGCTAGTTAATCATTTACATATAGAAATGCAATACATATCCTTTGTATAATATTTTTTAGCAGAGCATTGAGGATATTCAGAGCAATGAGACTACTCTACATGACATTTTGCATAACTGGTATCATTATATATTTGCTCAGGCCCATAAAATGCACAATACCAAAAGTAAACTGTCTGAGGTAAATAACAGACTTTGGATGATCCTTAGATGTCAGTCCAGATTCATTCCTAGTGAAAAACAATCTCATATTCCATGATACTGATAACCGGAAAGGATTAATCATGTTTCTGAGACAGGGAATACTTGGTATTTCAATTTTGTTATAAAGCTAAAATGGTACAAATAGTTTTCTAAAAATATGCCTGGGCTCCTTTCCCTGAGGTTCTGATATTAGTAATTTTAAATATGAATACTAGGGAGATAGTACAGTGGTATGGCCCCCAAACAAAATAAACAATTAATGGTCGCTCCATGTGACATTCAAATAGAAATAGTTAAACACTCCAGGCTTTGAGAATCCTAAATATATAATGTTTTATAATTTAGTAAAACTACAATTATATAAATAAAAACTGCCTTTTTAAAAAAACATACTAGCATGCTATCTTTTATGAGCTTTTAGTCATTAGCTTCATGTAAAGGCTTCATTTTCTTTCCTTTTTTGTTTTATTTTTTTGCTTTTTGGGTCACACCTGGCAACACTCAGGGGTTGCTCCTGGCTCTTCACTTAGGAATTACTTCTGGCAGAGCTCTTGGTAGACCATATGGGATGCCTGGGACCCAGATCAGGTCGGCAACATGCAAGGCAAATGCTCTACCTGCTGTGCTATCACTCTGGACCCTACATTTTCTTCAGTGGCCTCTGCTTTCAAATTTAAGGTAGGTATTTTATTTTCTCATCTGGCAATATTTTATTTTCTGAATAATGAATGACTTCTAATAATGTATGATTTCTAGCCTTTGATTACAACTTTTAAGAGATATTATTTTAGGGGCTAGAACAATAGCAGTGGGCAGGTCTCTTGGCTTGCATGTGCCCAACCTGGGTTTCATCCTCAGCATCTAATAATCCCTATAATCCCCAAGGAGTGATTCCTGTGCATAGCTGGGTTTTACCCAAAAACAAACGAGTCATAATTTTAAGTTGTAAATTAAGTTAAAATTATTTAAAAATTGTAAAAAATTTATTAAAAATATGTACTGTTAATGCTCTAAGTATTTTAGAGAAATTAAGACTGCCATAATAACTTTAGTGATTTTTCTCATTCAGCTTCCATTGGCAATATCTTTTGTAATTAAGTGAGGAAATGACGTCAGCATCAATCGAGAATTGTCTATCACCTGATTGACTATTTGCTTAGGTAGTGCTAACTGATGGAATTATCAATTCAAGTAAAGGTTTAAAATATTTCATAGAAGTAGTTAATAACTGAACTGGAACAGTTATAGACTGTTCACAACATAGGTCATATGTTAATCAAAGTATTTTAAAAAGGACTAGCAATAATTTCTAACATTATATATAATAATATTGTAAAGCCTTATTGTATCACTTCACTTGTTCTCTCATTTATTGATTTGCTCGGCGGGCACCAGTAACATCTCCATTCGTTGGGAGTGAGGTCCATTATTGTTACTGTTTTTGGCATAATGAATATACCACAGGTAGCTTGCCAGGCTCTGCCGTGGCTCTGGGTTCATCCCAGGGGGCGCAGTCTTTTTCTATGTCAGACCATCAGCCATCCAGGGCCCACTGAGCAGAGCCCTGGGTGTAGACAAGTTCCTCTCCTGTGTGCTACCTGCGGACACAGTCGGACACTGCAGCCACACCTGAACACCTCAAGGGGCAGGTGGCAGGACAAAAGGAACCATAATGGAATACTATGCAGCTGTTAGGAAAAATGAAGTTATAAAATTTGCCTAAAAATGGATGGACATGGAGAAGATTATGTTGAGTGAAATTAGCCAGAAGGAGAGAGACAGATACAGAATGACTGCATTTATTTGCATGGCATAAATATATATGTACATATTATGATACCAATATCCAAGGTCAAGTGAAACATATATCAGGAGGTCTTGTCAAAGGTGGAAATTATCACAAACGTGTGGAAGTCAGAGGCTAGGTAAGACAGAAAATGGAACAGTGTGCTAACAATTGTCGAGGGTACTAATGCCAACCTAGAACTGAGCATTAAATAGAGGCAAAAAGGATACCCATGACAACCTTTAAATGTATGTTCTGTAATCCATAGTCTGGAAGGGAAGGAAAAGAGAAAGAGAGAGAAAGGGAAAGAAATAAAGAACCTGCCATGGAGGTGGGCTGGGGAAGGGGGAGGGAACTGGGGACGTTGGTGGTGGGAGATGGGCACTGGTGGCGGGATGGGTGCTGGAACACTGTATGACCAAAACCCAAATATAAACGTTTTTAATTGTATATCTTTGTAACTGTAAAAATAAAAAAATTTAAAAAAATAGAAAAAAAAAACTTTTAAGTGTATATAATAGCAGACAAGGAACATTTCTTATGGAAGATAATGTCTAATGCAGAGGCTAGAGGGAAATACAGTGGTTAAGGCACTTGCCATGCAAATGGCTGACCTTGGTTTAGTTCCTGACACTGCTTATGGTCCCCTGAGCACTGCTAGAAGTAATTCCTGAGCCCAGAGGCAGGAGTAAGCCCTGAGCACTGCTATGAGTAATCCCTGAACACAGAGGCAGGAGTATTTAGTGAGTTTAAAACTTAATGACAAAAAATATAGAATGTGTTTAGGAATAAGAGCTTAAAATTAAAATTTGAGTTTGTTTTTAGCTGCAAGCTGTAATTTATGTTTTTAAAAATTAGGAAAAATACAAAGTAAACTATAAATATAGATATAAAAAGCATTCTTTGATGTTCATGTTATTTTCTTCCATGTAGACATTCATCACTGGGAGATGAGCTTGCGAGTGATTCAACGGAGAGAACAAGAAAACAGCAGAACATGTGATAACCTAGGGTATGAAACTGAAATCTAGAGGTATCAAAAACTTCTGATGTTTTCTATCTGCAGAATGTGTGTTAAGTGCTGGTAAAATGGGGACTATAGTGGGATAAGGACTAAAGGTTCCATGATCTAAAAGTGCCTTGGAATCAAGTCCCACTTGAGAAGGAAACCAGCAATAAAAGCAGGAACAGATCTACAGATCCTTCAAACAAGGTGGAATGATTCTAATTAGTCAAAATGCCCCTATCCCAAGCTGATTCTGAATTGAAATGAACTTGGTGATCATTCTCTCAACTCATCTGCAAAACACTGGAAATCTGATTTTTTCCTTTGAGAATATCAGATCACCTTTAGACTCTATATTATACCTAATTCTTGTAAAGAGGCAAGAAAGGGTGTCCAGTTATTAAGGAAAAGTTCAGACACTGAGTTGTCAGACAAGGACAGCTAAATAGCTACTATAAATTGGTTAAGTAAATGGAGATAAAATTCTTAAAAAGAATGAAGTGATAGATTTAATTAAAATCTATAAACTAAATATTCCTGATCTAAATTATTAATTTAAAATTAATTTTATCATCAGCTTGAACAAGGAAAAAAAATAAAACAAAGCATGGTTATAGAACTCCAGGCAGATCAATAAAATTCTCAATTTAAGCACATTGGGAACAATAAAGCATAAGGGACACTGGCATGCAGACAAATTGCTTAATATGTGTGTGCAACTGGAGTACCAGAAAGAGAAGATGCCATTCACTTTTTTCCTTTTCTTTATCTTTTAGGCTTTTGGTTTTTAAATTTTTGGTGCTGATATCAAACCTGGGTCTCATAAACAAGACTCTGCTGCTAAGCTATCACCTAAGTGAGACAGGACAGATGTAACAAGAAATATTTAAAAATATAATGAGTAAGGATTCTAAAATAGATAATAGACAACAACCCAGAGATTCAGAAAGCAGAGTGAGCAGTACAGGTGGTGACAGTGAATGTGCTGGCCACATTTCATTGGCCCGAGTGGGTCAGATGACTTGAAACAAATGGAAGGAGATGAGAAAAAAAAGGGGATGAGGATGTTAGTGACATCACTGACCTCAATATGCCTGGCCAATTTTATTTTATTACTGCATACTTTTTGCATTAATTTCACTAAATGTCTGACCTATAAAATTCCCTTCATCTCTTAAAGAATTTATTACATTCACCCGAGGTTGACTTTTGTGTTTGAAAGAAAAGAATAAGAAAGTGATTTGAGAGTTGCTACTGCCTTGACTGCCATAGCATGTGAATTCTGCCCTATCACATTTGAATGTTTATCAAAATTAGTCTCAACTCTTTTCCCTTTCTGAATATTACTTGGTGCTAAATTTTGAAACTTGTTATGGTATACTCTTTTCATATATAGTGATATAGTCAACAATATTTATTAAACAACTAATTATCATGTTCTGTTTAGGTTCTAGGGATGAAAATAGTTATCATAAAGGAAGATTTATATCCTGTGGACTTTAATTGGTGACCACTGGGGAAAAACAAACAGTAAATATAATGGCTTTTTATGTTATTGCATAATCAGGCTGGGAAAGAAAATAGATGGTGGGTTTCATTTTTAATAGGATATATTTGGAGGCATTATGAAGACTGTGAAATGAGCTATAGGAATAACTAAGGGAGTTTTTTGAAGAAAAATATCTCAGGACAACATCCAATTATAAAGTCCTGTGGTAGGTGTATGTGTGAGGGTCATAATATTAAAAAATGAATCACTGACAAATGTAGTGAAGAAGAATGAATGGTGTGTCTTAAGGAAGAAGAGGGTGGAGGTAAAGCAGAGAGGCAATGCATCCAAGAAAGGGAGGCTGGTACAATGCAAACATCATTGGGTTTTTATCTGGGTTGGAAAGAAGTGTGCTAGGAAGTTTTAAACTAACAACAAAACATGGCTTAGGTTTTACCAAGATTATTCTTGTGGAGACTAGGTGGAAAGGAGGTCAGTATAGAAGCAATTCCAACATGATAGGTGGTTGAAATAATAGATGAATGATGAGAGTAGTTTGGATAAAGTTGGAACAGTGAGATTAAATTTCCTCAATATTTGAAGGCAGTGCTAATGAATGCAGTCATAGATGAATGAGGGATATGAGAAAGAATGGTTGGACTAATAGGCAGATCCTGTCTGAGGAGAATGGGGGATTGATGGGGGGCTGAAAAAAACAGAAATGACTTTGCTAACTTTGGGATGATCATAATATAACCTCTAAATGGAGAGAGGGAGATGTGCCTGCCATAGAGACAGGCTGGGGAATGGAGGAAGGAATTGGGAACATTGGTAGTGGGAAATGGGCATTGGTAGAGGGATGGGTGCTGGAACTCTGTATGACTGAAATCAAACATGAACATCTTTTTAATTGTATATCTCACGGTGGTATAATAAAATTTAAAAAAAAGATGATCATTATATTGGGAGACCTGAATAGCATATTCATCCTGGTTTCACAGGACCCAGGTCTTTGAGGCGTATGTTAATGCAGGAAGAATGGTGGAGTGGAAGAGATGTGCCTATATTTGGAGATTCTTTGTCCTTTTTGCTATTTCTTTGATGCTCTTGAAGGCGTTCCATGCTTTTCTCTTCCTCCTGTGCAGCTCAGGTGCTAGGTCATTCGTCATGTTGAGTTCTCGACCTAGGTACACATAACTGCTGCATTCAGAGATGTTTGTTCCATTGAGTAAATGGAGCATCTGGAACAAGTCCATTTCTCATGAACACTATTTTGTTGAGATTCAGCTGTAGACCTACTTTTTCACATTCATTATCAAAGTTTGGATGAATGGGAGACATATTGGAGTTGGAATTCATGCAAGGGGGCTACAGTAATCACTGAAAGGAGTTTTTCAATAGTGAGTGAAAGAACTTTAGTTAGTAAAAGGAAAACATAAAAACAAACACTACACTGTTTAAAGTAAACAGTCACTTGATCACTTGACATCCCGTTATTTGCTCAAGCAGGCACCAGTAATGTTTCCATTTGTGTTGTCATGTGCCAGTGTAGCCCAATGGCATCTGCTTACTCCAGGCATACAAAAAGCCTCAAACTGTTCATTTAGGGTCTTGACGAAGAAGTCTGACGATCTTGTAGGTGGGCGGTCACGTGATCTTTTGACATCATTTGGGACCCAATCGGTCATGGCTCTAGTCCAGCAGTCATCTCCAATTACATTACATGTCCAGCGAATCTTATTTTCGAAGCCTTGGCAAATGAGACAGCATCCCTGACTCTTGATCACCAATGGAGATCGGGAACTCCGATTCCTTCTCTCACTTGAGTGAGGCATGATATTCCAAGCATAAGTCTTTCGATTCCTGTTTGGGAGACCTGAATAGCATATTCATCCTGGTTTCACAGGACCCAGGTCTTTGAGGCGTATGTTAATGCAGGAAGAATGGTGGAGTGGAAGAGATGTGCCTATATTTGGAGATTCTTTGTCCTTTTTGCTATTTCTTTGATGCTCTTGAAGGCGTTCCATGCTTTTCTCTTCCTCCTGTGCAGCTCAGGTGCTAGGTCATTCGTCATGTTGAGTTCTCGACCTAGGTACACATAACTGCTGCATTCAGAGATGTTTGTTCCATTGAGTAAATGGAGCATCTGGAACAAATCCATTTCTCATGAACACTATTTTGTTGAGATTCAGCTGTAGACCTACTTTTTCACATTCATTATCAAAGTCAGTCAGCATTTGTGCCGCTTGGCTAATGTTCGGTGTTATTAGAATGATGCCATCAGTGAAGCGGAGGTGGTGTAGTTGCTGACAGTCTATCATCACTCCCATTCCTTCTCATTCTAATTGTTTTATGAGGTTCTTGAGGGTGGCACTGAAGAGTTTTGGTGAAATGGTATCACCCTCCCGAATCACTCTTTTGACATCAATGATCACTTCCTTGTTGAATGGTGAGATCCTGGTGGTGAATCTGTAATAGAGCTCACGAAGGATCTTGATGTATTGAGTTTGAATGCCCTGTTTAGTTAGGGCTTCAATGACACTTCATTCTCAACAGATTTAAAAGCTTTTTGTAAATCAATGAACGTTAGACAGAACAACATCTTGGACTCCCTATAAACCTCAATGAGCTTGGTTACTGTGTGGATATGGTCAATTGTGCTGAATCCTTTTTGGAAGGAAGCTTGCTTGCATGGTTGTCCTTCAGCCAATCCTGTTCAGGATGACTCAAGTGAACAGCTTGTAGATGACAGACAACAGGAAGTTGGGGCAATAGTTGTCAATGTTGTGAATGTCTCCCTTCTTGAACAGTACAAGTGTCCTGCTGGTTTTCATTGGGAGGGAACGTTACATTCAGACAGGTAGCATGTGAAGTTCCATGCCAGTGTATTGATGAGTACTGATGACAGATTCTTCAGGTGTTTGGGTCTGACACTTTCTGGGCTGGGTGCTGTTTGCTTCTTTACTGATGAAATGGCATGTTGGATTTTGGAAGGGAGAATATTTGGAATGACATATCAATCCTGCAGAATTTGGTATGTGGGCAGGTGGACATAGCTATCAAAGAGATCTGAGTAGAAGTCATGGATAATCTCCATTTCCTTTCTGGAAGATGTGATAAATTCATCAGGACATTGGAGGGCAGTCATCTTGGTCTTATAGTTGGCAACGGACAGGCAGGCATTGCAAATGCTTTTCCCGGCTTCTTCTGCATTGGCCAGTATTGCTGCTCTTCTCTCTTTAAGGTCTTCCTTACAGCTTCTCTGCACTGCTTTGAGAGATTGGAAGTTAGCTTATGGTTGCCTGAGGCTCGTGCCTTGCCACATTAGTGAAGGAGCTCTAGAGTTTTTGAAGACAGGCGTTCTTTTGTGGCTTTCTCTCAGCATTCTTCGCACAATCATGGAGGTGCTGAACCAGTCAGTTATATTCTTTGTCGATGTCATCAATGATGACATCTTCCCATGTTACTGCAATGGTGCCAAAGAGTTCCCAGTTGGTGGTCTCTCTGTGGAGTTCTCTTCTTAAACTTTGCAGCCCTTTCTCCCCATCCCAAGAAGTAGAATTTTTGCACGAAGGAGACGGTGGTCCGATACTGTTTGGAATGTTGAGACGACAGTGACACCAGTTAGGCAAAACCATCGATTGAAGATGATGCGTTCACTTTCATTGTGGAACTTTCCACTGGAGATTCCCATGTCCAACATTTAGATTCAGCCTTCTGGAACTGAGTTACCATGAATGGTCTTGGTCGACATAATGAACTTGGATAGTTTCTCATCCTGTTCATTCCATTCTAGGCCATGGGTCCTGATGTGGAGTTCTTCAGCCAATCTTCTTGGTCGTATCTTGGCATTAAAATCACCAACTATATTCTTGTGGAAGGTGTGATCTTTATACAACTCCTCCAGTTCCATCTATAATTTCTCAATTTTTCTTCCTTGTATGTAGATGTTGGTACATAGGCAATGAAGATAGAAACTGTTGGCAGTGGGCCACATCTTTCAAGTGTAATCATCCTATTCGGTTTGTTAGGCACTCAAATGAATCGATGCTCATGGCCAGGTTTGTATTGACAAGGACAATGACACCACCAATGCCTCTTTCTTCATATGTACCGAGGAACAGTTCTTCCCCCAGTGTCAAAAATGGTGTGATGTGATTGATGCCTTCTCATCTCGGTCAGACCAATGACGTCATACTTGATCTTTCACACATTGCACCATCAAGTCCTTGATATATGCTTCTGATGCCAGCGCATATGCAATGAAAGTACAGACAGTCATTTTAGTCCTTCTTTTTGGCAGCATAGTTTGGCCCTGAGATTTTATAAGCCTCTCCTTGCTTGTCCTTCTTAGTGGTGCTATATGTAGGGCTCTTTCTTGGCCAGGGGAATGGAATCCATTGTTTTTACTGGTTTTGGTATATCGAATACATGACAGCTTGCCATGCTCTATCCTGTGGGGAGGGATACTCTTAGTTACTTGCTGGGCTCCCTGAGAGGGAAGGTAAACAGTAGTATTAAGAATACTCATAGTGTAGTACAATGTCATTTCAACCACTTAAGTTACAGATTTAAGACAAAATGTACCTCTGGCTCTAGGCACATCTCTTCAACTCCACCATTCTCCCTTCATAAACATATGCCTCAGAGGCCTGGGCCCTATGACAGCAGGGTGAGAACGCTATTTGGGTCTCCCAAAGAGGAATCGAAAGAGCTATGCTTGGAATATCACTCCTCACTCAAGTGAGAGAAGGAATCCAGAGTTCTGACCTCCATCAATGATCCAGAGCCAGGGACGCTGTCTCATTTGCCAAGGCATCGAAAATCAGATAGGCTGGACATGTAATGCGATTTGGAGATGACTGCAGGACTAGAGTCATTACCAACTGGATCGCACGGGATGTCAAAAGATCACATGGCCACCCACCTCACTGTCTTCCCGTTCATCATCGATTTGCTCGAGTGGGCACCAGTAACATCTTCATATAACCTGTCTCATGCAAGTAGAGCCCAAGGGCATCTGCTTTCTCCAGGAACATAAAGAGCCTCAAACCATTCCATCAGGTCATGGGAATGAGGTCTATAATTGTTCCTGGTATTTGGCATATCAAATACGACATGGGTAGCTTGCCAGGCTCTACTGTGCAGATAGCATACTCTTGTAGTCATCTGTAAATCCAGCATTTATTGATGAACCACACGGACAGGCTGTGATAGGCTGGTCTGCTGGGTGGAGTTCTGACGAGGGGGAAGTCTGGATGTGGAAAATGGAGGTCCTCATGGAGTGGGGGTTGTCTGGCTTGTTGTGAGGCTCTGCTGGGGTGGTGGGCCAGGGCTAGAACCTGCCATCCCTCCCGGGCACCTCCTGAGCGGCTGGGCACAGTGAGAGCCAGTAGCAGCTCTGCCCCAGGTCTGTCTCTGGATCAGCATACCTGGGCTGGATTAAAAAGACTTCAGCAGGGTGGATCTCGATGAGCTGGGCTGTGATAGGCTGGTCTGCTGGGTGGAGTTCTGACTAGAGGGAAGTCCGGATGTGGAAAATGGAGGTCCTCATGGAGTGGGGGTTGACTGGCTTGTTGTGAGGCTCTGCTGGGGTGGGGGCAAGGGCTAGAACCTGCCATCCCTCCTGGGCTGGATTAAAAAGACTGCAGCAGGGTGGATCTCGATGAGCTGGGCTGTGATAGGCTGGTCTGCTGGGTGGAGTTCTGACGAGAGGGAAGTCCAGATGTGGAAAATGGAGGTCCTCATGGAGTGGGGGGTTGTCTGGCTTATTGTGAGGCTCTGCTGGGGTGGTGGGCAAGGGCTAGAACCTGCTATCCCCTCCTGGGCACCTCCTGGGCCAGATTAAAAAACATTGCAGCAGGGTGGATCTCGATGAGCCGGGCTGTGATAGGTTGGTCTGCTGGGTGGAGTTCTGACGAGGGGGAAGTCCGGATATGGAAAATGGAGGTCCTCATGGAGTGGGGGTCATCTGGCTTGTTGTGAGGTTCTGCTGGGGTGGCAGGCCAGGACTATAACCTGCCATCCCTCCCGGGTGCCTCCTGAGCGGCTGGGCACAGGGAGAGTCAGTAGCAGCTCTGCCCCAGGTCTGTCTCTGGATCAGTATACCTGGGCCGGATTAAAAAAGACTGCAGCAGGGTGGATCTCGATGAGCCGGGCTGTGATAGTCTGGTCTGCTGGGTGGAGTTCTGATGAGAGGGAAGTCCGGATGTGGAAATGGAGGTCTTCTTAGTCAAGACCCTGAAGAAATGGTGTGAGGCTATTTGTATTCCTGAAGCAACCAGATGCCATTGGGTTGCACTGGCACGTGATAGGGTCAAATGGAAATGTTACTGGCGCCCGCTCGAGCAAATCGACGAATAATGGGATGTAAAGTGATCAATTTATTCAAGTGATCAAGTACTGAAAATAACTTAAAAGTTATGAGTACACCAAATACAAAGTGAATTATGACATCAAAAGCAAAAAATGGGAAACAAAGACATTTTATATATTAAATATTGGTGTAAATTTATGTAAGCTTTATGTTAAGCTTAAAGCAAAGGGAATGTTCAATGCATATAAATAAAGCCAGAGAACAGTACGATACCTATCAATTAAACATAACAAACCCATATTTTCCAATTAGAGAGAGTACCAAAATGAAATTTTAAAATTCAAAATATATGCTGCCTATAAAACTGACATATCATTAAATCACTGGTTCAAAATAGAGGTGGAAAATTACATAGCTATGTCTACATTCAGGACTGGGATTCTACGAAAAGTCATTAGATCATTGTACAAACATCAAAGACAAAGTATAATTATAAAAATAAATAGGATAACCTTTTGGGATCTCCATCTTATGTACATATGTCATTGACAAAAGTATTGTTAAAAAACTTTCATCATGATTTATCCAAATGAAGATTAAAAGAAAACAAGAATGAACATACTTATATCAGGCACAATCAGCTAAAAGTAAAATGATAACTAAAGGCAAGGAGGTTATCATAATGATAAAAGTATCAATAAGAGAAATAATGACATGTATGTACCTAATTTCAATTTACTTAAATATATTATATAGACGTTTATGATATATATTAAGGGAGATAATATATTACAGAAAGATAATTGTATGTATATATATGAGTGTGAAACATGGTAATAATTTAACAGTACTTTGTTCTTAAAAGATCCTACTTTCAGCAAGGATTTGTTTCCTAGATATTAAATCAGTAGGAAGCACCCATTTATATACTTTGAACCAAATGATCTTTCAAATGTATATAAAATTCCATACAAGAACAGTATGTGTATATGTATATATATTATGCATATATATGTTGTATGTATAGACGTAAAATATAAACATCTGTTTTGAAGCATGATCAAACATTCTGAGCTGTATCACTTTAGATTACAAATCCTTGAAGACTGATATATTTTATGAATGCAGTATGATTTTAGAAACTCGTAATAGAAGGGCAAGTGGAATACTCAAATTCCTGAACAATCACATGGTTTGCAGTGGCAGAGATTAGTCTCATACAGGTAAGGCAATTGCTGTACTATTAAGTTACATTCTCAACTCTGAACAATCCAAGTGGGGAAAAGTCCTTACACTAATTTATGGATTGTTGTTTTTTTATTATATATGACATCAAATAACAAAATGCAACTGGGACTACATCAAACCATAAAAAGCTTTGGATAGTGAAGAAACAATAAAATTAAAAGTAACCTACAGAATGAACACATTTGGAAATCATGCATCTGATAAGGTGTTTTTTTAAAATTTTTCAGTCAATACCCAGTTTTATATTCAGGGATCATTCTTAATGGACTCTGGGGATTGAACCTAGCTGGTCTTGGGTAAGGTAAGTGGCCTACCCACTTTACTACCTCTCCAGCCCCTGATCACTTGATCACTTGAATCCCCTTATTCATAGATTTGCTCGAGCGGGCACCAGTAACATTTCCATTGGACCATATCATGTGCCAATATAGCCCAATGGCTTCTGGTTGATTCAGGAATATGAAGAGCCTCAAACCGTTCCTTCAGGGTCTTTACAAGGAAGTAATTATCAGCCCCTGATAATAATTGATTTATATATATAAAGTATATATGAGTATACATCATTTGATCACTTGATGACTTGATATCCTGTTATTCATTGATTTGTTCAAGCGGGTGCCAATAACGCTTCCATTTGACCCTATCATGTGCCAGTGTGGCCCAATGGCATCTGGTTGTTTCGGGAATATTAAGAGCCTCAAACTGTTCATTCAGGGTCTTGATAAGGAAGTCTGACCATCTTGTAGGTGGGCGGCCATGGGACCTTTTGGCGTCCCGTGGGATCTAATCAGTAATGGCTCTAGTCCAGCAGTCTTCTCCAGATCGCATTATATGACCAGCCCATCTGATTTTTGATATCTTGGCAGACGAGACAGCATCCTTGATTTTAGAATAGCGGCAGAGGTTGGAACTCCGGATTCCTTCTCTCACTTGAGTGAGGAGTGATATTCCAAGCATGTCTTTTTCGATACCTCTTTGGGAGACCCGAATGGTATTCTCATCCTGTTTTCATAGGGCCCAGGTCTGAGGTGTATGTTAGTGCAGGGAGAATGGTGGAGTCAAAGAGATGTGCCCAGAGCAATAGGTCCTTTGTTCTTTTGGCTATTGCTTCAATGTTTTTTGAAGGCAGTCCATGCATCTCTTTTCCTCCTGCGCAGCTCAGGTTTTAGGTCATTCATCATGTTGACTTCTTGACCTAGGTACACATAGCTGTTACATTCAGAGATGTTTGTTCCATTGAGAGTGAATGGGGCCTCCAGAAATAGTTCATTTTTCATGAGCATAGTTTAGTTGAGATTGAGCAGTGGACCTATCTTTCCACATTCTCCATCAAAGTCAGCCAGCATTTGTGCCACTTGGCTGATGATTGGTGTTATTAAAACGATGTCATCAGTGAAGCGGAGGTGGTGCAGTTGCTGGCTGTCTATCATCACTCCCATTCCTTCCCATTCTAATATTGTAACATGATATTTTCGAGGGTGGCTCTGAAGAGTTTTGGTGAAATGGTATCACCATCATATATATATATATATATATATATATATATATATATATATATATATACACTGTATCACTGTCTTCCCGTTCATCATCGATTTGCTTGAGTGGCACCAGTAACATCTCCATATGACCTGTCTCATGCAAGTAGAGCCCAAGGGCACCTGCTTGCTCCAGAAACATAAAGAGCCTCAAACCATTCCATCAGGTCATGGGAATGAGGTCTATAATTGTTACGGGTATTTGGCATATCAAATACGACACGGGTTTGCCAGACACAGAGCTTGCCAGGCTCTGCCGTGTGGGTAGCATACTCTTGTAGTCATCTAAAAATCCAGCATTTATTGATGAACCGCGCGGCTGTGGCAGCACAAGCTGGGCTGTGATAGGCTGATCTGCTGGGTGGAGTTCTGATGAGGGGGAAGTCCAGATGTGGGAAATGGAGGCCCCTCATGGAGTGGGGGGTCCTCTGGCTTGTTGTGAGGCTCTGCTGGGGTGGCGGGCCAGGGCTAGAACCTGCCATTTCTCCCGGTGCCTCATGAGTGGTTGGGCACAGGGAGAGTCAGTAGCAGCTCTGCCCCATGTCTGCGAGTCTCTGGATCAACATACCTGGGCCGAATTTAAAAACAACTGCATCAGGGTGGATCTCGATGATCCGGGCTGTGATAGGTTGGTCTGCTGGATAGAGTTCTGATGAGGGGGAGTCCGGATATGGAAAATAGAGGCCCTTGATGGGGGGTTGTCTGGCTTGTTGTGAGGCTCTGCTGGGGTGGCGGTCCAGGGCTAGAACCTGCCATCCCTCCTGGGTGCCTCATGAGTGGCTGGACACAGGGAGAGTCAGTAGGAGCTCTGCCCCATGTCTGCGAGTCTCTTCACATGTAGAACTAAATATCCAGCACCAAACTGAACAACTGAACATGTTTCCTCCAGGGGGGTGAAGAGGCTGCAAAGTGCACACTGAATATATATATATATATATATATATATATATATATATATATATATATATATATATATATGTGTGTGTGTGTGTGTGTGTGTGTGTACATATATGAGCACAGAAGCATAAAACACTCAAGTGATCTAATATTGGAAGAGGACCTGGATAGATTTTGTTATTAATTTTTTCATTGCAGTATAGATAACCTAGTTGGAGTGGTGTCAATGTTTATGATATTTATGTGTGAAGCTACTGCACTCCACTGTTGTGTGTAATTTCTATCCACCCCTTTTTCCTGAATACATGCCCTTTTCCAAAAGAATATACATGAATAACAAGTACATAAGATATTCAACAGGATTATTAGGAAAATACATATCAAACCACAGTGAGATACCACCTAACACCTGTTTAAAGCAGCTAATTAAAAAAAAAGACAAAACAAAATATTGAGGATAGTGGATAGTGAAGTAAAAAATATTTAAAATGAAGTAAAAATATTTAAAATATTAAGGTCACAATTAAAACTATCATTAGGCAAGCCCACTCCTGGGTAGAGTGACAAGGGAAATGAGTATCTCAGGAAATAATTGTACTTCCATGTTAAGATAGGCATTATTTATAATAGATATACAAACTTAATTTTTTATGGATGATTGGTTAAAGAAAATGTGATATGTATGAATATACATGTATATGTGTTTATATGTACACACAAGATGGAAATCACAAAAAAACTCAAATCTATGCAACAACATAAGTGAGGCTTGAGAAAATTACATTAATTGAAAAGTCAGATAAGAACAGAATATTTTTCTGTTCAATTAAGAACAAATTGAAACAAATACGAATAATTGAAACAGTTCAATTATGCAATACAGTAGTTTATAACTGCCATATTTTCTACTAGGTCTTCAAAACCTTATTCATCTTATAGTTGAAATTTATTTTAACAACCTCTATTTTCCCTACTGTTGGCACCCATTTTTCTCTGACAGTTTGTTTTAATATATCTGCATGGTCGCACACGGAACTGAAAAGAGCTGAGTTTACAAAAAATATTTACAATAACATGGGGTGATATCAAAGGTACAGTTATAAGTTGTGGATATCAGAACTATAGCATGCTCTCTATAGTTAATATTTGGTTGCTAGTAGAATTATATATTTAGTTGTTAGTAGAATTAGTCTTTAAAGTTCTCACATGAATGAGAGAATATTTACTTGTTAGTAGAATTAGTCTTTAAAGTTCTCACATGAATGAATACAACGTATATGACAAGAGAAGTGTTAACTAAGCTTGTTCTGTTAATCATTTCACAATACAAACTGGCATGTATGAAATTAGAATGTGGTAAACTTTTAAATTTTCACAGTGTTTTACTTTAAATGTATCTCAAGAAAGTTGAGAAAACTGAAATGAGAAATTTTTTGTTGTGAAAAAGAGACAGTAAACTCGTCTAACAGAGTCGGTAAATTCTTTTTTTTAAGTATTTTATTATACCACCGTGAGATATACAATTAAAAAGTTCATGTTTGGGTTTTTGGTCATACAGTGTTTCAGCACCCGTCCCTCCACCAGTGCCCATCTCCATACAAATAAAAAGATATACAATTAAAAAGTTCATGTTTGGGTTTTGGTCATACAGTGTTTCAGCACCCGTCCCTCCACCAGTGCCCATCTCCCACCACCAACATCCCCGGTTCCCTCCCCTTTCCCCAGCCCTGCTCCATGGCAGGTTCTTTATTTCTTTTCCTTTCTCTCTCTTTCTCTTTTCCTTCCCTCCAGACTATGGATTACAGAACATACATTAAAAGGTTGCCATGCGAATCCTTTTGCCTCTATTTAATGCTCAGTTCTAGGTTGGCATTAGTACCCTCGACTATTATTAGCACCCTGTTCCATTTTCTGTCTTACCTAAACTCTGACTCCCACACGTTTGTGATAATTTCCACCTTTGACAAGACCTCCTGATATATGTTTCACTTGACCTTGGATATTGGTATCATAATATGTACATATATATTTATGCCATGAAAATAAATGCAGTCATTCTGTATCTGTCTCTCTCCTTCTGGCTAATTTCGCTCAACATAATCTTCTCCATGTCCATCCATTTATAGGCAAATTTTATAACTTCATTTTTTCTAACAGCTGCATAGTATTCCATTGTGTAGATGTACCAAAGCTTCTTTATCCAGTCATCGATTTTCGGGCACTCTGGTTGCTTCCAGATTCTGGCTATTGTGAATAATGCTGCTATGAACATAAAAGTAGGGATGGCGTTTCCGCTGCGTATTTTTGGTTTCCCAGAGTAGATTCCCAGGAGTGGTATGGCTGGGTCAAATGGGAGTTCAAGTTCTAGTATTTGGAGGAAAGTCCATATTGTTTTCCAGAAAGGCTGTACCAGCCGGCATTCCCACCAACAATGGATGAGTGTCCCCTTTTCCCCACATCCACGCCAGCACTTGTTGTTCTTGCTCTTTTGAATATGTGCCAGTCTCTGTGGTGTAAAGTGGTATATCATTGTTGTTTTGATTTGCATCTCTCTGATGATTAGTGATGATTAGCATTTTTTCATATGTTTTTGGCCATTCGAATTTCTTCCTTGCTGAAGTTTCTGTTCATTTCTTCTCCCCATTTTTTGATGGGGTTGTTTGTTTTCTTCTTGTAAAGTTCTACCAGTGCCTGGTATATCCTGGATATTAACCCCTTATCAGATGGGTATTGGGTGAATATTCTTTCCCATTCTGTGGACTGCTTTTGTATCTTAGTCACTGTTTCTTTTGAGGTGCAGAAGCTTTTTAGTTTCATGTAGTCCCATATGTTTATCTTTTCTTCTAGTTGCTTTGTTAGTGATGTTTCACCTTTGAAGATGCCTTTAGCTTCAGTGTCGTGGAGGGTTTTTCCTATATTTTCTTCAATGTACTTTATGGATTCAAGTCTGATATTGATATCTTTAATCCATTTTGATCTGATTTTTGTGCATGGTGTTAGACACAGGTCCAAATTCATTTTTTTACATGTTGCTGCCCAGTTTTCCCAACACCACTTGTTGAAGAGGCTTTCCTTACTCCATTTTAGACTCATTGCACCTTTATCAAAGATTAAATGATCATGTGTTTGAGGTTGGGTGTCAGGATACTCAATTCTATTCCATAGGTCCACAGGTCTGTTTTTTGTTCCAATACCATGCTGTTTTAATTACTACTGCCTTGTAGTACAGTTTTTCTCTAGTGCACATGGGACATTCTCCAAAATAGACCACATGCTGAGCCACAAAGCATACCTCAATAAAATTAAAAAAGATAGAAATTGTGTCAGCTATCTTTTCAGACCATGATGCACTGAAAATGGAAGTTAACCATACACAGAAACAGGGAGTCAAACCAAACACTTGGAAACTGAACAGCTCACTCCTGAACAACAAATGGGTCATAGAAGAATCAAACAGGAAATCCAAAGATTTCTGGAAACAAATGAAAATGAAGATACCAATTATAAGAACTTGTGGGACACTGCAAAAGCCGTGTTAAGAGGGAAGTTTATAACTCTGCAAGCATTCATCAGGTAACAAGAAAGGGCCCACATAAATAACCTGATGACACAGCTGAAGACATTAGAAAAAGACCAACAAAAGGAGCCCAACCCAGGCAGAAAAAAGGAAATGATAAAACTTAGAGAGGAAATCAATGAGTTGGAAACCAAAAAACAATCCAAAAGATTAATGAAACCAAGAGCTGGTTTTTTGAAAAAATAAACAATATTGACAAACCATTGGCAAGACTTGTAAGGACAGGGAAAGAGAAAACCCAAATAAACAGAATCAGAAATAAAAAGGGTGACATCACAACAGAAACCACAGAAATCCAAAAGATCATCAGAGATTACTTTGAGAGCCTGTATGCCGTGAAACATGAGAATCTAGAAGAAATGGATCAATTCCTGAAGTCCTATAACCTCCCACGGCTGAAACAAGAAGACCTCCAATACCTGAATATACCCATCACCATCGAGGAAATAGAAACGGTAATTAAAAGTCTGCCCAAACACAAAAGCCCAGGTCCAGACGGATTCCCTAGTGAACTCTACCAAACCTTTAAGGAGGACCTACTGCCTGTCCTTTTCAAGCTCTTCCAGGAAATAGAAGAAACAGAAATACTCCCAAACAGCTTCTATGAGGCACATATCACCCTGATACCCAAAGCAGGAAGAGACAACACAAAGAAAGAAAACTACAGACCATTATCCCTGATGAACACGGATGCTAAGATCTTCAACAAAATACTAGCAAACAGAATCCAAAGACTCATCAAGAAGATTATACATCATGCCCAAGTTGGATTCATCCCGGGAATGCAAGGATGGTTCAACATTCGCAAGTCAATCAACATAATACATCATATCAATAAAAGAAAAAATAAAAACCATATGATCCTTTCAATAGACGCAGAAAAAGCTTTTGACAAGATCCAGCACCCGTTCATGATTAAAACGCTCCAGAAAATGGGAATTGAAGGGACTTTCCTCAAGATAGTTACAGCCATCTACCAAAAGCCCACAGCAAGCATCATTCTAAATGGGGAAAAGTTGAAAGCCTTCCCCTGAGATCAGGGACAAGACAAGGTTGCCCCCCTCTCACCTCTTTTATTCAATATAGTACTGGAAGTACTTGCCATAGCAATCAGAGAAGAAAAGGACATCAAGGGCATCCAGATAGGCAAGGAAGAAGTCAAGCTATCATTATTTGCAGATGACATGATATTATACCTAGAGAACCCTAAACTCTCTACCAAAAAACTCCTAGAAACAATAGACGCATATAGTAGAGTGGCAGGATACAAAATCAACACCCAAAAGTCAGTGGCTTTCCTATATACAAATAACGAAAGAGAAGAAAGGGATATTAAGGAAACTATTCCATTTACAATTGTGCCACAGAAAATTAAATACCTAGGAATCAACTTACCCAAGTATGTAAAGGACCTGTACAAAAAAAACTACAAGACACTGCTCCAAGAGATAAAAGAGGACACAAGGAAATGGAAACACATTCCCTGTTTATGGATGGGGAGAATCAACATTGTCAAAATGGTAATACTTCCTAGAGCTTTGTACAGATTCAATGCAGTCCCTATGAGCATACCGATGACATTCTTCAAAGAAATTGACCAAAGGCTCCTGAAATTTGTATGGAACAATAAACCCCCAAGGATAGCTAAAGCAATCCTCGGGAAAAAGAAGATGGGAGGCATCACCTTTCCCAACTTCAGAGTCGTTAAATTCTTAAAAACTACAGTCTTAAGTACTGGCAAGTAGGGAAAAGACTTCCTCAAGGAATACAGGTTCTTTTAGTTTGGACTAGCACTGTTCTCATCTACATATGAAACAGCTGTCAGGAAATACTGTCATTGAAGAATCCACCAGTACTTCAAAGAGGAGGATCTCCAGCCGGAAAATAAGGAGATGCAGGTAAAACAAGGACAAAAACCCAATTAGTAGTTTAACTACCTAGAAGGCATTTTCTGACAAACAGGACCAGAGTAGTGATTTGTATAAAAGGTGCCCATCCGAGTGGATAATTTTTGCTTGTGTGTAACTCCTTCCCATGTGGAAGGCAGAGCTATGTGTGCTTTTCTACCTGGACAGTGTTTTTACTAAGACACTGTTGACAAAACAAGATTCTGATCTAGCCATTGGAGTGGGTTCCAGATTGAATACAAGTGGGTGGGCAGAGATTGCAGACATGCAGATCATTTATAAACTGAGCAGGCAAAAACCCAGAAGAAAAAGTCATTGGTCATTAAAGTCGCTGTCATGAAAGAAACTGCTATTTTGGAATTTGGAGCTATCCTGACATGCTTGTCATGTTTTCTCCAAAGTGCCTCATTTTCTGGAGAACTTATGTTTCAACATAAGTTTCAACATAAGCATGTTTCAACACCAAATAGTTCCTGTGTTTGCTTTAATAGATATTATCTCATTTCTTTCCGTTGAAGGAGAAAAATAGATTCAACTTCATGCTTGCAGTTGTTCACTGCTCTTTTCCTTATGTTTAAAAACTCAGCAGAGAACATGCAATTAATATTTGCTGAATATCAACTACGCCTTGAGCTTAGATGGTTTCATTTCCTATCCTGCAACTTTAGTCATGGGATATTGTTACCTTCTACATAAAATATCTCAATTGCTTTTATAGCAGGATAGAGGAGAGTACAAGACTAATTTCCCTGCAGACCAGGGACATGATTTCTCATTTTGTATGTGACCTAGGACAATGTTTGTCAAAATTTAAGTATTCAATATAATCAAAGATTTGTATATTCCAAAGCCACTTGATTATGTGAGTTGGATTAACATTTATTATCCTGCCAAATAATTCATTCAGTACATTTAAATTTAAAATCCATTTAAAATGTTTTACTGATTATCAACTAATATATGCGTATTTATAGAAAATATAGAAAATACAGAAAGGTAGGAAAAGGAAACCAGTTCCCTTTTAGTCCCAGTATCCAGTGACTCGATTTTGATCAATTTGGTACATTTTTTTTCCTGGCTTATAATTTTCAGGATAAAGTTCTGAAATCTATCACTGTAATTGTAATATTCCCACTACATTATCTGTGGAAATATGGTATATGCTATCTCACTTAAACTTCACAAGCAATTTACATTTTATAAAGGAGGAAAAATGAGTCGCAGAGAAATTGAGCCACTTTCTCAAGGCTGAAAGTACAGCCATATTAATGCCATTTAATTCACCCCTCTGATTTCAAGTGCTATTAAGTCTAATTTTCTCTCAGGTTGATAAGGGTCTGTTCAGCTTTTAAGTGTCTGTCATACACCCTTTAACAATTAAACATTCTTCTTGAAAGCCTTCATTGATTGAGGCCCCTTGAAGATTCCAGGACTTTCTTTGCTCCTGCTCTCTGGTCTGCACATTCTGCTTTGTAAATATACATCTGCTTCACAGGCGTATTGTTCCCTCTAACAAGTCCCAGCTCGGGTTAAAAGAAAAAAAAATAAGTTCATTTTGATTTTCCCCCCACAGAATATGACATATATGCTCAACAGAATGGAAGTGCTGAATAAAAATTGCCAGTGGGTAAGTGCTTCTAGATTCCAATCTCTATGCTGTGTTTGAGTCTGTTTATTCTCTTCCCAGTGTTGGGGTCAGTTTAAGGTGAGGTGAATGAGGACCAGTTCAAAAATCTGCCTTTGTATTTAATAGCCTTTTTAACACTTTGTGAGAAAAAGAAACAGCATTAGAAGGCAGAGGTAGAAGACTATTGAAGGCATAGTTTGGGCATTTAATGCATTGTGTGGATAATGACAGTGGTAGGTTCTTTACAGCATCTGTCCTTTTCACACTGGGGTCTTGTTAGGCTTATTTGCTGTAAGTGATTCTTGCTGTGTTAAAAGGGAAAATAAATATTCTAGTTTCATTTTCATATTATTTTTCCTAGGGAAGAGAATTATTTTTTAGATAACCCAGTTTTATAGCAGCTTGCCAAAGTTACTACTATAACCATCATTTGCTACAGTGGATTTATAAAACAAAACAAAAAATTCTTATATTCAGATGTCTATTATGAACCAAATTTATTTTTAACATTTAGTTGTGCCTCCTTGCTGATCTTTTGTACTACTGCTGTGTTGGCATTAGTGTAGCTATTTATGATGCATTTCTATTATGACTCTCATATGTCCTTAAAAGTGCAAAAATATCTTTGATCTATATTCTAGAAAACCTGCTTATATGAAACCATATCCTTATGTAATTGTTTTTATGTGTCTTGTACATCATGGGGCTAATTACAGATCAAGGAAGGTAAAAGTTTTAACCCCATTTCTGTCCCATTGAAGTGGAAAGTTCATCATTTTTCCCAAGGGGATGATATCAATGTTTAGAAATAACTATTATTCACCACTAAAATTCCTTAATTCACATGCATGGGCCAGTAAAATTTATTTGAATTTTTAGGTGAGAATATTGGAGCATGTTTTTACAGCATTTTAGGTGAGACTATTGGAGCACATTTTTTCCAGGTTTTTTTTTTTATAAACATTTTATTATACCACAGTGAGATTACAACATTGCTCATGGTTAGAGGTTTCGGTCACATAGTGTTCCAGCATCCTGCCCTCCACCAGTACCTATTTCCCACCACCAGTATCCCCAATTCCCTCCCCCTCCCATAGCCTGCCTAAATGGCAGGTTCTTTATCTCTTTTCTCTCTCTCCTCTCTCATTTCCTTCTCTTACACATTGTGGCTTGCACTTAGAAACCATCATGTGCATTTTTTTGCCTGTATTTAATGTTCAGTTCTAGGTTGGTATTAGCCCTTTCGACATTTATTCACACATGATACCTTCTCTGTCTTACCTAACCTCTGACTCCCACACATTTGTGGTAATTTCCACTTTTGGTAAGTCCACCTGATATATTTATGTCATGCAAATAAATGCATTCATTCTATATTACTCTCTTTCCTTCTGACTAATTTCACTCAACATGATCCTTTCCATGTCCATCCATTTATAGGCAAATTTCATAACTTCATTTTTCCTGACAGCTGCATAGTATTCCATTGTGTAGATGTACCACTGTTTCTTTATCCAGTCATCAGTTCTCAGGCATACTGGTTGTTTCCAGTTTCTGGCTATTGTGAATAGTGCTGCTATGAAAATAAAAGTGGATTGTGTTTCCGCTGTGTGTTTTTTTGCTTTCCAGGGTATATTCCCAGGAGTGGTATGGCTTGGTTAAAAGGGAGCTCAATTTCTAGTCTTTGGAGGAATGTCCATATTGTTTTCCAGAAAGGTTGTACAAGTCGACATTCCACCAACAATGTATGAGGGCCCCCTTTTCCCCCTCATCCACACCAGCACTTGTTGCATTTCTACCCCGTTCTGTATATGCTCATAAGTTTGGTTCTAGTATTTATCTTGCTTAAAAATGTTTTAATAAAGGGAACAAAAGACAAGGCGTACTTGTGTTTTGGTTCCATTTTGATTTATGCCACATAGAACTCTTACCTCCCCATTTTATCTCACTTATTAATTATGGGATTAAATCAAACGTCATGCGACAATTAGGATGGGAAGGAATGGGAGTGAAGATATATGGTCAGCAAGTACACCACCTCCGCTTCCTGATGACAACGTTCTAATAACACCAAAAATTAGCAAGTGGCACAAATGCTGGCTGACTTCAACCGAGAAAGTGGAAAGATAGGTTTACAGCTAAATCTCAACAAAATAATGTTCATGAAAAATAAACTAGTTCCAGATGCCCCATTCACTCTCAATAGTACAAACATCTCTGAATGCAGCAGTTATGTGTACCCACATCAAGAAGTCAACATGATGAGCGACCTAAAACCTGAGCTGTACAGGAGGAAAAGAGCGGCATGGAATGCCTTCAAAGGCATCAAAGAAATAGCGAAAAGGACAAAGAACCTCCGGCCCTTGGCACATCCCTTCGACTCCACCGTTCTCCCTGCATTAACATATGCCTCAGAGACCTGGGCCCTACGAAAGCAGGATGAGAATGCTATTCAGGTTTTCCAAAGAGGAATCAAAAGAGCTATGCTTGGAATATCATGCCTCTCTCAAGTGAGAGAAGGAATCTGGAGTTCTGACCTCAGATGATTGAGAGTCAGGGATGCTGTCTCATTTGCTAAGGTGTCGAAAATCAGATGGGCTGAACATTTGCCACCCTCCTCCAAGATGGTCAGACTACTTTGTCAAGACCCTGAATGAACGGTTTGAGGCTCTTGTATTCCTGGAGCAAGCAGATGCCATTTTGCTACACTGGCACATGATAGGGTCAAATGGAAACATTACTGGTGCCCGCTCAAGCAACTTGACGATTAACGGGATGTAAAGTGATCATGTGATTAATTATGGGAGGATATGTTGTTCTACCCTCTTCTGCTATTGCTCACCATCCCTAGAAAACTATATGTATTCTTAGTCCAACTGCTTTTATGTGTGAGATATGTATTGAGCCAGTGATTCTAAACCATTATGATTTCTTTCACAAGGAGACACTGGTAGTTTTTGGAAGCAGTTTCAATTGTTTTGAGGTGGGAGGAATATACTCAGTGGCTAAAGGTAGGATGCTGGTAATAGTACCACTGGAAAGCATCCTACAAAAATTATCTGGTCAAAAATATCAATAGTACACAGATATCCTGTGCTGGAGGTCTTGAATGCAAAGGTAGCATAAAGCACAAAGCATTCACTCAAAGTAAAAAACACTTTATTTATGCTATATTGTGACAGTGTTTTAAGGGGATAAGACTAAGTGTATTGTGCAGGAGCTGGAATGGATGGAGATTAAAGAAATATCGAAGAGAAAGCTTTGATGCTTGAAAATGTTTTAAGAATTTTTTCTTGGCATATGAAATTGTAGGGGTTGATGCAGAGGGGGCTAAAGAAGTAAATTAAGTATAAAGGGAAAATAAACCAAGTTTGGAGAAGTCTAGCTAAGGGTCTTTATGGAGTGAACAGCTAGTAAAAAATCCTTTGTAGGAGATCTGTTACAGAGTTCTAAATCACTGGTATTTTTCTTTCCTAGAAAAGAGTATTTAGCATTAATGTGGGTAAAGGTGTCTGGATTGAAAATGTTGATACTGGTGCTAGAAAGTCAGTTAGTAAATGACTGGAATAGCCTGGAAAGGAACAATGAGTTAATGGAAATCAGTCTGGCCATCCCAGGCCATGGCAATTTCCCCATAATCTGTCTCTCCACAAAGTATGTGGATGGCATGTCAGGTTGCTGCAGCTGAAATTACTGGGCTGCTTTTTCTTCTAATGAGTTCAGTTTAGACTTTTGTGAAGTTATTATGAAGGTTCGATCAGTCTTTCTGTATCTAACAGTCTTTTTGTACTGCTGCCAACTTGTCACCATTAACTTTATAGATGTCCTTTTCTTCTATCCCATTAATATTTTGTTATCTCTCTTTCAGTTCATGATTATGTATTACTATTTATCATTACACTCTTATTTTTTTAATTTTCATTTAAAATAACTACTTCCAAGATTCCTTGTAGTACAAGTCTGGTGGTAATCAATTCCATTTACCTTTATTTATTTAGGAACGATTTTATTTTTCTATTAAATAATTTTCTGGAATAGAGTAAATACTAGAGTAAATATTAAAGTTTTTTTTTTCTTTTTGGGTCACATTTGGCTATGCTCAGGGGTTACTCTTGGATCTGCACTCAGAAGTTACTCTTGGTGGTGTTCAGGGACCATATGGGATGCTGGGGATCAAACCCAGGAGAGTTGCTTGCAAGGCAAATGCCGCACCCTGATGTGCTATCTCTCTGGCCTAATATACTTTTATCTTTTAGAATTCTGGTTATGTTTTTCACTCTGTCAGAGTGTAGATTTTCTTCCTTGTAAATGAAAGTTTGTTCTAAGAACTCTTGTATCAGCTTCTTAGATACTGATTCTTCTACATACTTCCTAGATGCTGGAAGTACCAATTGGGAACCCTTTGGCACCATTGCAGCAACATGAGAAGATACCATCATTCACGACATTGATGAAGAATACAACCGACTGGTTCAGCACCTCCATGATAGAGCGAAGAATGTCGAGAGAGAGAGAAAGACACAAAAGGGCGCCTGTCTTCAAAAACTCTAGAGCTAATTCGCCAACATGGCAAGGCGCGAGCCTCCGGCGACCAAATGCTAATGTCCAAGCTTGCAAAGCAGTGCAGAGAAGCGATAAAAAAAGACCTCAAAGAGAGAAGAGCAGAAATACTGGAAGATGCAGCAGAAGCTGGGAAAAGGATTTGAAACACCCACCTATCCTTCACCAACTATAAGACCAAGATGACTGCCCTCCGACATCCTGATGGATCTATCACATCTTCCAGAAAGGCAAGGGAGAAGATTATCCATGACTTCTACTCAGATCTCTTTGATAGCCACGTCCACCTGCCCACAATCAAATTCCGCAGGATGGATATGTCGTTCCCAATGTTCTCCCTTCTGAAATCTGACATGCCATTTCGTTGGTAAGGAAGAGAACAGCACCAGGCCCAGACAAAGTCATACCTGAACACCTGAAGAATCTGCCATTGGTACTCATACACTGGCTCAGCTCTTCACACACTACCTGTCTGAATGCAAAGTGCCCTCCCAATGGAAAACCAGCAGGACAGTTCTACTGTTCAAGAAGGGAGACATTCATGACATTGGCAGCTATTGCCCCATCTGCCTGTTGTCTGTCATTTACAAGCTGTTCACTAGAGTCATCCTGAGCAGGATTGTCAGAGCATTAGATGAAGGACAACCATATGAGCAAGCTGATTTCCAAAAATGTTTCAGTACAATCAACCATATCCACATGGTAACCAAGCTCATTGAAGATTTTAGGGAGTTCAAGATGCTGCTCTGTCTCACGTTCATTGATCTAAAGAAAGCCTTTGATTCTGTGGAGACTGAAGTGGTCATCAAAGCCCTAGCCAAACAGTGTGTTCACACCCCAATACATCAAGATCCTTCATGAGCTGTATTATGGATTCACCACCAAGACCTCACCATTCTACAAGTAAGTGATCATTGATGTCAAAAGAGGGGTTTGGCAGGGTGATACCATTTCACCGAAACTCTTCAGTGACACCCTTGAGAGCATCATGCAACAATTAGAATAGGAAGGAATGGGAGTGAAGACAGACGGTCGGCGACTACACCACCTCTGCTTTGCTGATGACATCGGACATCATTCTAACAACACCAAATATTAGCCAAGCAGCACAAATGCTGGCTGACTTTGACCAAGAATGTGGAAAGATAGGTTTACATCTGAATCTCAGAAAAACTATGTTCATGAAAAATGAACTAGTTACAGAGGCCCCATTCACTCTCAATGGAACATACATCTCTGAATGCATCAGTTATGTGTACCTAGGTCGAGAAGTCAACATGATGAACGACCTAAAACCTGAGCTGCGCAGGAGGAAAAGCGGCATGGAATGCCTTCAAAAGCATCAAAGAAATAGCGAAAAGGCCAAAGAACCTCCGTCTCCGAATCCACCATTCTCCCTGCCTTAACATATGCCTCAGAGACCTGGGCCCTAGGAAAGCAGGATGAGAAGCGCTATTCGGGTCTCCCAAAGAGGAATCGAAAGAGCTATGCTTGGAATATCACACCTCACTCTGCTGAGAGAAGGAATCCGGAGCTCTGACCTCCATCGCTGTTCCAGAGTCAGGTACACTGTCTCAATTTCCAAGGCATAGAAAATCAGATGGGCTGGACTTGTAATGAGATTTGGAGATGACTGCAGGACTAGAGTCATTACCGTCTGGATCCCACGGGATGTCAAAAGATCACATGGCCCCTACCTACAATATGATCAGACTTCTTCGTCAAGACCCTGAACTATGGTTTGAGGCTCTTTGTATTTTTTGAAGCAAGCAGATGCCACTGGGCTATACTTACCTATGGTTGGAAGTTTGCCCCACACAGGAGAGTTAGGATAGACAAGGGGGCCACTATGACAATGATACTTGGTAATGATCACTCTAGATAAGAACTGAATGCTGAAATTAGGTAAAAGGACACACATGATAACATTTCAGCACCTGTATTGCAAACCATAATACCCAAAAGGGGAGAGAGAGAGAGAGAGAAAGGGAGAGAGAGAGAGAGGGAGAGAGAGAGCATACCATGGAAGCAGACTAGGTGGTGGAGCGAGGGAAACTGGAGACATTGATGGTGAGAAATGTACACTGGTATGACCAGAAGGTGTTGGAGCAATGTCTGACCAAAGCCCATTCATGAACAACTTTTTAACTGAATATCTCATAGTGATTTATTATTTTTTTAAAGAATAACAAAAATTTTTAGTTTTTTGAATTAATGTTTTTCACTTATTATAGGATTTAGCTTTTTTTTGGAATTGACTTTGATTTTTCTACTTGGAGGTGTGATAATTCTATTTTTTGAGTTCTTTTGTAGTTCCCTGGATGAGTAGGGAGAGGTCAATCTATCAGAATTTCCTTTAGTCACACTCCTGGATGAAAGGGAGAGAAAACCTTTAAGTATACAGAAAAAATGAACTCTTCCAGTATAGATCAACATGGATGGAGGCAACCATGTTCAACAAGTCACAAGTCAGGGAGAAGGACAAGTGTCACTTGTCTGTGGTATACAACAAAAGAGAATAAGCAGTATCAGATGATGACAAATACTTGACCTTGGATTATAAAACTCAGATTACAAAAACAGTGTGGCAAGGGGTGGGGCAATTAAGTGGCAAACTAGAAGTGACATGGGGATAAGCTTGGGTCCAGTGACAATATAAACCAATACCATAATCACTGTTATGACCACACAAATCACGGTTTAGTTCCTTTATCCTTTTCTTTTTTTTAGGAGTTGTTCAATCCTGACCAAAGTATGTCGTCTTAGATCCCTTCACTAGGAGCTGTTATAAGCATTTGCCACTGATGGCAGCTTCTTTCAGAGTAGATTGCCTGTATTCCCAAGGAATGTTGGGGAAAAGTGGGAATTTGCGCCAGCATTCTATATCTGGAATTAAGTGCCTGCTCACAATCCACAACTTTGAAGCCTGTTGGATCTTTCCCTCTGCTATGAAGTACCTCTTTGGAGTTGTAGATGTCTCTCAAGCCCCGCCTTTCCTCTGCTTTTGAGACACTCCAGGTGACTGATTTTCAACTTTGGCACACCTGAGGCTGCAGCTTTGATCTCCTCCCAAGTCCAGCACCTTGTTTTTGCTTTTCACCCACCACCCTTTACAAATGCAGGCTTGTGGGTTGACCCAGTGTTCACTGGCAAGAAGCAGATTTGAGTGACCTGACTTTTAATTTCTGGTTGTGACTTAAGAATTTTTCCTGACTTGGTTTATTCCTCCATGTTTTCTGGGCTTACTTAGGTGCCAAGTTTTCTGACGACAGCCGTTCTGTCTGATTGGTTTAGACTCCTAGTTCTGCTTCACAATCCCTTATAATTTTTGCCTGTGTTCCCTTGGAAATCCTGGAGACCCACAGGAGATCGTGTGGACTCCAGTCAAGAAATGCTAGTTTAAGATGAATTTGTATTACTTTGCCAATGTGCTGGTATTAGAATGCCACATGACAGACTCATGTTTTATCCATTAATGGTCTTTGAATTTCTTTCATGAAATTCATATGGGAGTCTAGGCCTATGTGTTCTGAGGTGCTGTCAAACATTCAATTAGGTCTTTTTTCTCTTGGGGTCACAGGAAGCATTTACTATAAGCAGGTTGTAAAGCATATTGTGAAGACAAGATTTACTACAAAAGTAAACATTTATTGTTATTTTAGATAAAATTTTATATTCCTTGCCAAAGGGTTAGATTAATTAAATTGCTTTTCAACAAGTATAGACAGGAAAGGGACAGACTTGGGAAATATAAGTTTTATGCTGAGATTATAGTAGGACAGGTATAATGAACATTCAGGAAGAAATTGTGAGAGAGTTCTTAAGAGCACCAACAGTTTAAAAATAAGCTCAGAAAAATGTATAGGATAGCAAAGAGTGTAGAATGCAGAGCTATACAGAATCTAGAAAATTTAGAATGTACAGTTAGGAAGATGGAATAATAATATTAATGTTAAATTTTATTATGGGTATATTGGAATATAACTATCATAAGAATATGTATATTTTGCATACAATTTCTTAAGGGATTACAGAATTCTAAAAGCTTATCTATGGCTAGATTTAAATATACCATTTTATTACTTTAGAAGATTTGTTTTCTTTTTCTATTTCATATTTAGTAGTTTAGTTCTAAATCACCTCCTTTCCCAGGATCATATATATAATCTGTGATTAACAGAGGCCTGATTATATATATAAAATCCTGGGAAAGGAGTAAGAACTAAACTACTCAATAAAATAAAAATAAAAAATACATATAATAATTCATTTTATTTTGAATTAAATGTATATGTGCATACATATACATTCAAAGTAAAAATACATAGACATTTATTATATAATAAATGTCTATGTATTTTGTAAGAATACATATACATTTATTATATAATAAATGTATATGTATTTTTTTTACTTTGTTACTCTAGTGGCTGTTTAGGATCTATGTGGGTTTTTGTTGTTTTTTGGCAGTGCTCAGGGCTTACTCCTGGCTTTGCATTCAGGGATTACTCCTGGTTGAGCTTAGGAGGCCTTAAGGGATGCTGGATATCAAATCCAGATTGGCCTCATGCAAAGCAAATACCCTACCCACAGTACCACAGTTCTGGCCCCAGGATCTGTATTTTCAGCAGTTTTGCTTCACTGATATTATGCTTCTCCCATATAAGAGCCTTCCAATAGTACAGTTGTTTCTCCCTTTCAGATCTCTGATACTCTGATCATATCTCCGTGCATGTTATAATTACCATATTGCATTATTGTTTATGTGCAGATTATCAAATGTCTTTCATAGCTACTCATTTACATGTGCCATTTTCAATCTTCATTCTATTTTCAGGTTTATTCCTGTGGGGCAGGTATAATGAGAATTCAGGAAGAAATTGTGAAAGATTTCTTATTACAAAAGCTAGTTTAGAAATTAGCTCAAGAAAAATGTATAGGATAAGAATATAGAATGCAGGAAAGCACTGTTGTTTAGAATCTAGAACATTCAGAATTTCCAGTGAGGAAGACTTAAAGAATTCTATTAAGATTTTTATTATTGTCCAAGTCTAATGTTAACACATTTTCTCAACTTTTATCCTACTGAAAAATCACTTCAATAAAGTTGCTCCACTTCTCTTATATTCTTTTAACAATAAATCTGCCATCTATATTTCCTTCAATGTAATGCACTTTTTCTCCCTCTGGAATTGTTGAGGTATTTTTTGTTAAGGACCATACTTGTGCAATGTGTTTATAATTTGTCTTTGTGTAGTTTTCTTATGTTTCCTTGATTGAATCTCATTGATTTTGAGTCTGTGACTATATAGCTTTCTCTTACTTTTAGGTGGAGGGGGAATTGTCATTGTTTCTTCCAATATGTTTTCCCTCTTTTTTTAGAAATTCTATTCACATAGATATATTACATGAACAATGTTCAGTAAAGGAATTTTGAAAAAAAATTGTTTTTAATGTCTCTATCCTTATGAAAGGTCACTGATATTTCAATCTTCTATTATGTAATATCTAATCTTATATAATCTATAATCTCATTTAGTGTAATTTGAATGTCAAATAGTTTTTATAGAAGTTTAGATTTTATAGCGTTAAAATCTCTACTTTTTTTTGACACAATCCTAGCCATTTTAATTTCTTCTAATTCTAACATTTAGCACTTCATATTTATTTTGAGTATTCTTATAGAATTGCCTTTTTATTTTTTTAATTCATGTGTTTTGACTGGGAGGCAGTGTGTTATGTTACTTTTTAATGAATTATGGGTGTTTCCAATATATTCAATATGAACAGGCACTATTATCAACCCTCAGAATATCCCTCACTGATTACTCAACCCTAACTGATTCCTCAAATACTCCTAGGTGATTCTCTCCCCAACCTCAATGAACTTACATACAATAACGAAACTCTGCTTAGCAGTCAACTGTGGGTAAGTCAAATTTAAAAGATTCTAATATTCAGTGATTACAGTTGTCTTGGATGGTTGGGACAAAGTGTTCAAATGTCCTTCTCTGTGCTCCATGTCACTTGTTTTCATTATTTTGGTACAGAAGATCCCATGAGATAAAATCAAAGACATGGACCTGATCACAATTGAGGTTAAAGGGAATACCCACACATCAAATAAACTGCTGCAATGCTAATGGAAGCCTTTTCAGGAATGAAAATGGGACCCTTGAGAGAGATTTCATGATGAAAGAAGGCTGAAGAAGTCAGCCACAGAAAGTGGACCAAAGGGAGAAAGAGAGTATTGATTCTGGCATAGCTAGGTGATTGAAACCAGAACTCAACCCAACCTAGTCACATGTGTGATAAGCAGTTGGAGGCAGGGAGTGGAGAGATGAGAAAGCATTTGAAATGCTTGTAAAATATAACTGAGTGAAATTTGCTAGAGATACATTCTAGAGAAATGTCTGATTAGAATAATCATAAACATTCTCACCATATTGTTTTAGCCCAGTGAATGGTATCAACATTAATATAATCAGCAACTGCATCAAATAAAACTTTTCCAAGATCTTTGGCAAGATTAGTCATACTGATGGTGCTATTGACAACTGCTTGAGGGATCACTGGCACAGCAGCAAGACTAGGAAGCTAGCTATGAGTGGCCAGTCTGTGATTAACAGAGCCTGAACTGAAAAGCCATGGTTTTACTAAGCTGAGACAGTGAGAGAAGATTATTGATCAATTCTGTACCTTTGCAGTTCTGTGGCCTAATTATAGGGCTGACTTCTACACCAACTTTCACTCCCACCAGTTCAACATACTGCAGAGAAAGATTTCTTCTATTTGCTTCAAATGCGATGAGGATTTCAGATGCAGTAATTGTAGCAGTGGCAGAAAAAAAGGAAAAAAAAGCATAGTAAGAGGATGAAAACCTTAATGTCTTCTTGGTAGGAATGTGGTCCTATGTGAAACTAGGGACTTTGGTGTTGGTAAGGGGACATTGGTGGTGGGACTGGTTTGGAATATTGAATACTGAAATAACTGTACTGTAACCAACTGTAAATTATGGCATTTAAATAAAGTAAAAAATTAAAATAAAGAGTTGCTGTTTGGTCTCTGTAGGAATGAATAAGTGTAATTATATAAAAGACTAGAGTACAAAGTGTCCATTACAAAAGAAAAGTACAAACTTCTAAAGGAGGAAACAATCTTATTTAGGCATACTTTTGGGAGAAGGTGGGATTTGGGTCAGCACTTGAATGGTAGATAGTATTTTGAATAGCACAGATGAAATCATGAGAGCTTTGCAGAGAGAGGAAATCAGGAAGTCATGAAGTGGGAAAAGTGTAGACGTTTTTCAGGTTGATAGATTACTAGGCATCTGTAGGGGAGTTGATGAAAACAAACATGGAGAGGTAGATTGAGGGACATGCGAGAATTTTGTTGACAATTAAAAACAGTAAATAGTCATTGAGTGCGTTTGAGCAGAGAAATAGAATCATCGGATGCTGCATTCTTGACCTTGTTTCAGAAGATGGACCTACTTAACTTTACCTCTTAAAACACAATCCTACCAAGCTTTCACACCAGATTAAATTAAAAGAACCACATAAAGTCCTAGTATCTCTATTACTATGCCCAGAGGAGCTTAGCGTTGACCCCAAAGTTACTTATTTTCAATTTAATTTCTACTACATGACAGTCTTAGATTATCTTTGAAAATTTCCAACTGGATGTACCTGAATCCTGACTCAGTCTGTTGTGCTCTTGGAACATGATGATTTTCCCAGTAACTGTATTATTCTGCTTTGCTTTTGGTTACAAACTTTTGCCTGTTCCATTTTCCATCTTATTTAGTATAATAATTCCTTTGGGGGCTCTTTAAATTCAAAACATAAAATTGATTAAAGAAAATAATTTGGCAGCCGAGTTCAGTATAGTTTGATATAATCAGTTGGAAAGACAATAGAGCCCACAATGTGGCAACATCCAAAGGAAGGCAATGCTGTGGAAAAGAATTGCTAGTAAAAAGGAGGGCACATAGGACTGTCTGTAGTATTGCACTTGCAGTACCAGGAGATAAGAGACCTGCAAAGGAAGGTATTTAGGACTTTGTAAGAAGGGGTAGAAGATGGTGAGGCAGAATCACAAGTGACTTTGAAGTACCATATTTGAGTGACTAGGAAAAGAGTGATAAGAACAATCAGATACCTAGTTCGACAAGAAAAAAAGTGACATTAAACGGGGCTTGAATTGAATCAGGTCTTCTCAAATAAAGGAAGGCAGTGTTAATTTAGTAACTAAAGTTTAGTGAAAGTTTAGTGTATAGTGATTGGGTTTTTTTTTGAAAACAGGTGTATATATTTGTAAAACACAGGTACATTTAAATTGATTTAACTATCTCAGACTTTGAATCCACAAGTATTTTGGTAGAAGGGGTAAGAAAAGAAGCATCTGTAGGTAAACAATCTTACAAGTGAAGGCACAGACATGTTTTCAGTTGTGCATGTGTTAGAGAGCTTACTAGAGAGGTTAGGATCAGTGTCAGTGACAGCTAAGTGAGAACACAGGGAGGGGAATATTCAAATACGCACTTAATCTGAACAAAAGCAATGTGTTTGCTAAGCAAATGCAGTTTTATAGTAGTTCATTTATGTCTTTACCCTCATCCACAGACTTAAACCTACTAGATCCATTATTTTAACATTCCTATAGCCATAGCAAACTGCATTCCCAAGTCCCCAAATAATCTCTGATCAAATTATGGAGCATATTTATCATTGGTGGGTCAACATTCAACAGAGATACACAGAGCTGATGATAGGCAGGTAAACATTTTTGATTCTCAGTTGTTTCCTCTATCCTGACCAATGGGTTAGGATAGAGGAAACAATCACCTGTGAATTCAAAGCATTTTCCATAGGAAGAGAAAGCATTGTCTGAGCTCAAGTGGATCTTTTAGCTACATCCCTTCATGATTTCCCAATAGGCCATACACACACATCTTGTTTGTGAATAATAGGATGGGGTTCACCTAGGATCAATGTAATATAGAGCCAGCATCTTCTTAACCTAAACAGGCATGACTTCTGCTCAGCCATCTCTGGGCAAGTGGTTGTTTGGATGTAAAGGGAAACCTCTCCAGAAATAACAGAAAGCACACAGTCTGACACCTGGTGCATGTGATGGTTCAGTGGTCTGCAGTATTGGTCTATTTCCCGGACGGCTACTGATGGCCAGAGTCTGGCAAGAAGATTCAGTGCTTCCTTTCCCCATCATGTGTGTGAAACATACATCAATAGCAGCAGCTTATTTTCCAGCATTCACACAATATCCCTTTTATGTCCCCTTCTTTTGCCTGGGATATTTAGTAAGGGCTTGAGTCCTTTCTCATAGTACCACACCATTTGCTCAATTTCTTTATGGCTGTCTAGTCGAACCATTAGAACCAAATATAATCAACTAAGATTTACTTTTTTCAAATCAAGGAAGGAATGGAACAATTTAAATTACAAACCCAAAACAACTCAAACATTGCCCTAAAAGTGGCAGAACGTCATATGTTGTGGAGGAGCGTGCATTGTGAGATATTAACTCTTGTGCACACAAGAGCCAGCAGAACTTCACAAGTTAATAAAGGTTTACTAAGCTGAGGAAATAACACAAGGAAAATGAAATATTCCTTAGGATAAACTGTACTTTTCATGTAAAGTTTGGAAAGAACTGCTTATTGAAGGGCTCTGTCACACTTCTGGCTCCTTTTTGTCTGATTGGCCACTATCTAGTGGAATGTCTTCTGGACTAAATGGAAATTTTTAAAATTACAGTACTTAAAAAATTGCTGGGTAGTTTTACAGCAAAACGGACAAAACATGAGGCCATTGTATAAGTACTGATTTCTCCGAGGAAATGTACAGGCCTGGGGATTTGGACTTCAAGGGCTGAGAAGCAAATTGTTTCCCTCCATTGCCCTAAATTTAAACACGCCTTCCATGATGTGTTTCCTTGGAGGAAAGTGTGGTCTTTTATTTCTAGACAGTTATCTGAAAGAAAAGGCAGAATTTCTATGGAGGGAGATAATGTGTATTCTGTATGTTACAAAGAATGGAGAGTTAAGCAATTTAGCTACACTGCCTGTTTGGAGACAAAGGAAAGTAGAGAGCTCAGTTGTTACTAAAAAGAAAGGTGGTCTTTCTTGCCTTCCATTCCCACTCTGAACACACCCACACCCCCACACACACACACCCCCACACCTTTAGCCAAACAGTAGGCTTAGTGCCTTTAGCAAGAAGTCAGATACCACTCATTATTATTAGCTGAAGCAATTGAGTCTGATCTACCCACAGTAATGGTGAAGGTAATTAGAAGCAGTTAGTGAGTGGATCCAGCTACTGGATTTGCCCAATGCCCTTGTGACTCCTGATGTGACACTCTGAGGCGTTCCCCAACTTCAATATATTATCAGTGCATTTTAAAGTTACATTCCTTCTTTGTTCACTATTTTTGGTCTCCTTTTTGGACTTAAATATTTTAACATAAAAGGAAAGTAGGGGCGGAGCGTTAGTCCAGCAGGTAGGGCGTTTGCCTTGCACACAGCCGCCCCTGTGCCGGCCTAGGTTCAATCCTGGTATCCCATATGTTCCCGGGGCACCGCCAGGAGTAATTCCTGAGTGAAGAGCCAGGAGAAAACCCTGAGCATTGTCAGGTGTGACCCAAAAAATCAAAAAAAAAAAAAAAAGGAAAGTAGGGAGTGTGTGGGTGGGGCCAGAGGGAGTGGGAGTATTTCATGTTTTAGTCAGGAAAATAGAATTATAGGATTTTATTAGTTTTCATGTAAGCCTAATGCAGTTAACTAAGACACAGAGGCAAACTTAGACACAGCTAAGTTTTGTAGCTGAAACAGGTCCTAAAAACCAATATACTATATGAAACTTTTCAAGAGAATATGTGTCCTATAATTTTTTCCTTTTTATTTTTTAATTTTTTAATTTTTCTTTTTGGGGTCACACCCGGCAATGCTCAGGGGTTTCTCCTGGCTCTGCACTCAGGGATTACTCCTGGCGGTGCTTGGGGGACCATATGGGATGCCGGGATTGAACCCGGGCCGGCATGGGCTGGCCGCATGCAAGGCAAACGCCCTACCCACTGGGCTATCGCTCCGGCCCCAATTTTTTTTTCCTTTTTAGAGAGGGGGAAGAACCCAGATCAAATTCCCATTTCTTAAACAACATGCTTTTTTAAATCAAGGAAAGGACTTACCCATTCATATATCCCAAAAAGTGGATGAATTCCCCAAATCCTGTTCTGATTCTTAAAATTATTAACAAAATGGTTCTTTAGAATCTAGCAAACTATACAATCATTGGATATAAAAGGTAGATTCTTCTACATGAAGTGAAGCTGTTATAATGGGGATGACGTCATAAGAGGAGCTATAGTGGATCCATTCAACTTGTGCCATTGCCACCAAGCAATTGCATCTGGCAAGGTCTCAGATGACATCAAACTGGCAACCATTTCTCTAGAAGCTCTACATATAGTCCCTTCTGGATGAAGTTTAGTAATTGCCTCCAGAGCTAAATTTTAATCTTAAACTGATACAGGTATTTTATGATGCCCCGACATTCCTAATGATCAAGGGGTATCCTCTTCAAATGTTTTCTTTCTGACAGAAGTCTGGGAGGGAGGAACTCCTGTACTCATGGGGATGTTGACGATGGGAGAGCAATAACTCAGAAGGCTATCTTCCTTGGTTGCCAAGATGTTGGCGGTGACTGGTTATTCATCTCCTGTGTGGTTCATGAAAAAGATTTTGAAATAAAAATAGTGCTAGAAAGTCCTAGAAGAAAATGTATAGCCCACACATAGTGGAGCAAACTAAGGAAGCCAAAGTTAGGAGTCTTGTCTCTTTCTCAAAGTACCGGATCTACTAGTTGCAGTGTTGTTCTCCAAGATCAATGAGGAAGAAAACAGTAACTCTGGTATCCTAGGTAGGGAAAGGGAAGAGAAATAAGCTGTCTCTACTCTGAGTGAAATGCTCTCAGGCAAGACACTCAGCCTCACTGAGCTTGCATTTCCATCTGACACGCGAAGTCACATTTGCCTCTGTGTTCTCTTGCATTGTAGTGACACTTAATACCACAAGAAAAGTAAATGTCTTTTTTGAAGAACTTCTAATGCTGTATTCTTTTATGAGTACATTTGTTGTCAACTAAACTGTTTTGTTGGGGGAATAGGGTGTTAATGATGTTTGAGTATTTGAAACGATCCTTGACAACATGTATAAGAAACACCAATATTATAGGTCACAATGTGTTAGAGTTAAGTCTAATCCCGAGGTAATGGTACAGAGAGAGACATTTGAAGTGAGCTGTGCCATGAAACCGAAACTCTTGCCAGAGAACACAGGGTAAAGAAAACAGGTTTCCATTCCTTCTATGCTACGTGGGCAGAGAATCTGTAGGCTTTAGGGGGTATCTTGAAGCCTTGCCTATTAAAGTCCCTCACTACAGCAGCTGACCATGAGAGCACATGCTGATGTGATCCAGATATATTGCTAAGCAGAAAGCCCAGTGGCAATTTTGGGGAGTTAGGGAACGGGAGGTAGTAAAAATCTGAAAAATCTTTTAGTCTATTCAGTTGTATCATGAGCAGTCCAAAGTCAGGGTTTTCTCCCCGCATATACAGTCAGAATTCTGGAATAGGTTGTAATTCCCAGCTGTAAATCAGTATGGAGAAACCCAATTTAAATAAATGCTCAAGCAATGTTTTCATTGACTCGAAGAGCAAAAGCAAAAGGAGGGCAAAGGAATTTTTCAAGCAAATAGCTTTGCAACTTTACAGCAGTGAACTCATACAAAAAATCTCGAAACTACAGTACCTGTTTACATTCAAAAGCAGTAGGACGTTCCAACAATGAATTATAAACAGGGCAGAAATGAAAAGGCCAGAGGAACACTTCAGTGGCTATCAGATACAGTCTCTTGGCAAAGCTCTGATTGGGGAGATCATTACTTTGCAGGAGATGGATACTATTCAAAATAAATAGAATCAAGAGAACAGTAGAATAGGAATGAGTACTTTGGAGCAAATGAGTCAGGAAAGAGTACTGCAACACCTTTCCTCCTTTGGTATCTGAATATAAGCAGAAATCAGCAAAGATGGCATGCAGAAAGCAGGCATTTGTCCTGCTATCGTGACACAGGCACTCTAAGAAAGCACCAGCTACATGCCATAAGATCTAATTACCAAGAATTGCCTTTCCTGCCCCACAGCAATCATTTTGATGACAGGCTTCTCTGCACTGTAAAACAAAATGGGAACCTGTGCTGTATAAACTGCCTCAGCGCTTCCCTTCCTTCCTCTGCTATCGGCCTCCCCATCTCATTTATTTTCCACACATTAATGGTAGCAGTCACCTTGAGCCGGTGATGCAGAGTAATTTTCACAGAAACCTTGATCAGAAACCATAAATCAGCCTGATGTGCTTTTATGGTCTAATAACATTCCGGTTGCTCCTACAGGCCTGTATGTAAAACTGCATTGCAGTGAGTCCTGTGGATGTATTTTTCCCCTTCTTAGTAGCGAAAATGCGCTTGCGCTCTTGATCTTACTCCACCCACCCCTGCCACTTTTCACTCTCAGCATCTCTTAGACAGACATGGTATTACAGATGCATGTATGTACCTAAGTTCCATGGATACTGTCATTTCTAACAAAGAATTTAACGGGGTTATATGTGCATGTTCATGATGCAGGAAAGGCAGATTCTAGGAGGATGAAACTATGCTTTCATTGGGGTCGAAGTGATATGTCTTAAAAATGAACTATCTTCCACCAAAAAATAAAATGGTGTAATTGTTACAAACTACTGATTTATTTTTTTCCTTGTAAGTAAAAACATCTGTATTCTGTATATATATATATATATATATATATATATATATATATATATATATATATATATATACACACACTCACCTCATTTCCTGGGGGCTATTCTGGCTTGGTTGGCTTGAAGCTGTATCTCACTCTTTTCCTTTGGGCAGTAGTATAGCTTGGACCATATATGGTGCTGGTGACCTAATTAAGGTTGTCCAGGCCACATGCAAAGCAAGCACTTTAATCCATGTATTACCTTTCCAGATCTCACTTGTAGTACCATGGCCCATATTCTGCAATGCTCCTGAGTGTCTTTTGCTTATATACTCCTTAGAGAGTAGACATTATATGGCTCAGAAAAGGAATACTGGAAGAGTAAACACTGATGAATGGATTTAAAGGAAAGAGAAGAAATAACAAAAAGGGGACTTGAGTTGAAAAGTTAGAAGTTTCTTGTTTTCTTGCATGGTCTGAATATTGCTTCATGGACTGGTGTTTGAGAGCCAGTGGGTTAGAATGTTCTATGGAGAATGTATTGGACTTAATGGCAGGAACTGGCCGAATACTGGGACTAGCAACACAGTTCCAGTATTCAGTTGGATGGAAGTGGGATTAGAGATAGCTGCACACTGATTATCCACATCAGTGTGCCAGAGTAAGGTAATGGCAGTTAAGGTGATACTCTGCACATTTCAACTCAGTAATTAACAAAAATAAGAACAAAGTAGTTCAGGCCCAATCCATATTCCCTTTACCTATTTGAGAACCTGGCAGGTAGACATCCTCTGAATATCAGCCTGTCTGTAACATCCAGCAACTTTGGATTTAGAATTAAAAGTCTCTCACTGCTGTATTTTCGATAGAACGGGAGTATGTGCAATGAAGCCAGTATCACTCCCGCATTGCTATGTGGTGAGCGAGTACAAGGAAGGAACAAAGGCTGTTTGGCTCAACCAGAGAGAATGTTGAGCCTTGCTCTGGAAAGGAGGAAAGCTGGCATCCACCTCTGATTTTTCACTGCTTAGTGCATTGAGTGATAATTACTCCCCAGTAGACCTACATCAATTTCAACATTTCCAACTGGTGTTTCATGACTATACTTAGGGGGAAAGTACCTTCGGGCATAAGATTGGACAAGATGCTAGTCCTTTCTTGGTTAAAGGAGAGTTTTGATGATTTATTCCTTTATTTGTAAATACCCACTTTCATTGTTCATGCAAGTATACACTTTTTTGGCATCATGGCCCAGTAACCTATTTGCTAGGACACTCCAAGTGCCCCTGTCACGGCAACAGTTGAAACATGAATCTCACCTTCATCTCTAGAGCTTTCTGCTTGCAACTATGAATCAAGATGTCTAATTTCTTCACCTCACCCTTAATAGGCTCAGATTAGGCAGTGGCCACAGATTTTGTAAAGAGTCATTTTCTGTAGAGTTATAAGTTTCTGGTTTTATTCCTTTTTCTTTCTAAAATCAGTATTTCAGGGAGTTGCAAAGAGTCCCACACCCTGAGTCTTTAGTAAAAACTCAGTGTTGAATTTTCTGAAATTGACAGGCAATTTCTCCTTTTGCAATAGCCTGAGCTTTTCTGGACTGCAGTAGCAAAGGCTAAATGTGAAAAGGAAATGGGGCTGAGTAAAGGCCCTTTCTCTCTACAGTGTCCACTGCCCTTCGATTCACAGACCAGCATTTGTTGTCTATTTAGGAGCTATTTCTAAACCCTCCTAGCTGGAGGCAATGTACACCCAGCCAGTGGGGTGGGAGCAATAAAGGAGAAATGCAGTAAAGAACAAATTCTTTTCAGATTAGCTGATTGGCAGTTGTGAATAATGCAGCTCTAGCACGAACAAGAAAGAGCAGCTTCAACCTTGGCACTCATTATTTTGCTGTAAGCCTTTTGCTAGGACATTTTTCTCTTTCAGGTCCTAAACTATGTTAACTCCTTGTGAGCCAACCCTTTGGCCGAAAGGGCAAGCTCTAAAGACCCTTTGTTATGACATTCTAAGTTGTGGATGTGAAATGATAATCTAAGATAACACATTCACAAATATTCTCCCAGACTCTGAAATTAAGACAGAAAAAGTTACCCTGTGGCTTTAAGTACCATTCCTTTTGCATCATACCTGATGGGAATTTTGAAAACACTGAAATCAGGCATATATTGGCTTAAATGTATGGTGGCATAAAGAATGTAACCCAAAATATGGAGATTATAATGAAAAGGTCATTTAGTTATTCTAATGATAGCTTTATTCTCGGCAGTCATGAGTCAATCTGAATCATTGTGAAATCATTTGCCCTAGATCTGAAAGTAAAATGATCACAATAGTTAGAGGCTAAGTTAATTTCAAATTGCTGTAAAATAACCACAAAGTAAACTGTTTCTTAACTATTCCTATGGTGTAACAATAAATTTATGTTCAATTATTCTTCTCAAGATAAGGAATTTAATTTAACTTATTTTTCTTTCCATCAAGTTCCATTGCTTTTTTATTTAAATACTTTTATTTCAGTTAAAAACAGGTAATTTTACTGAATTATTTGTTTTTGTCCTCTAGAACCAATTATATTATCATTTTTAAATATTGCTGCTGTTTTTCTTATTGAAAAATTCAATAAATGTTTTACTAAGTCACCAAAATCTAATAACTCATCTAAAAATATTTGATTTATATTATATCGTTTTTTAAAGTATGACAGTTTTCCTAATTGTATAAATTTATATAATAACACAATACATTTCTAGATATCTTTATTCCAAAAACAATTTGGGGAAATACACTTTAATCATGTTCATACATAGTATGACTGCTGGAGTTAAACAACAACTACAACAACAACAATAAATGTTTCTGTTCAGGGCCAGAGAGATAGTACAGTGGGGAGGACACTTGACCTGCACACAACTGACCCCTGAACACTGCTGTGTGAGGCTCAAAACTACCCCCAAGCAAAGGAAAAACACTACTTTGTGGACCAATGTGCAGTTGAGAGGCTATTTCTTAATTTTAGTTTGTAACTAAAACTGAGATTTATAAGTTTCAATAGTTTGTCACAGAAGAACTATGGAGTATACAACCTAAATTTCCCAATGTATAAAGAATGCATGAGACTAGAGACATCAATGAAGAATGCAACCGACTGATTCAGCACCTCCATGATAGAACGAAGAATGCCAAGAGAGAAAAAATCACAAAAGGATGCCTGTCTTCAAAAACTCTAGAGCTCATTTGCCAACATGGCAAGGCGTGAGCCTCAGACGACCAAATGCTAACATCCAAGCTTGCTAAACAGTGCAGAGAAGCGATAAAGGAAGACCTCAAAGAGAGAAGAGCAGGAATACTGGAAGATGCAGCAGAAGCAAGGAAAAGCATTCGCAATGCCCGCCTGTCCTTCGCCAACTATAAGATCAAGATGACTGCCCTCCAATGTCCTGATGGATCTATCACATCTTCCAGAAAGGCAATGGAGAAGATTATTCATGACTTCTACTCAGATCTCTTTGATAGCCATGTCCACCTGCCCACATACCAAATTCCGCAGGATGGATATGTCATTCCCAAAGTTCTCCCTTCTGAATTCCAACAAGCCATTTCGTCAGTAGAGAAGGGAACAGCACCAGGCCCAGACAAAGTAAGACCTGAACACCTGAAGAATATGCCTTCAGTACTCATCAATACACTGGCTCAGCTCTTCACACGCTACCTGTCTGATTGCAAGGTGCCCTCCCATTGAAAAACCAGCAGGACAGTTCTACTGTTCAAAAAGGGAGACATCCACCACATTGGCAACAATCACCCCATCTGCCTGTTGTCTGTCATCTACAAGCTGTTCACTCTAGTCATCTTGAACAAGATTGGAAGAACATTAGATGAAGGACAACCATGCAAGCAAGCTGCTTCCGGAAAGGATTCAGCACAATCGACCATATCCACATGGTAACCAAGCTCATTGAGGTATGTAGGGAGTTCAGGATACCACTCTATCTCACGTTCATTGATTTAAAGAAAGCCTTAGATTCTGTGGAGACTGAAGCGGTTTTGAAGCCATAGCCAAACAGCGTGTTCAAACCCAAAACATCAAGATCCTTCGTGAGCTGTATTACGGATTCACCACCAGGATCTCACCATTCTACAAAGAAGTGATCATCAATGTCAAAAGAGGGGTTTGACAAGGTGATACCATTTCACCAAAACTCTTCAGTGCCACCCTTGAGAACATCATGCAACAATTAGAATGGAAAGGAATGGGAGTGAAGATAGATTTTCAGCAACTAAACCACCTCTGCTTCGCTGATGACATCGTTCTAATTACACCATATATTGGCCAAGTGGCACAATTGCTGGCTCACTTCAACCGAGAATGTGGAAAGATAGGTTTACAGCTGAATCTCAGCAAAACTATGTCCATGAAGAATGAACTAGTTCCTGAGGCTCCATTCACTCTCAATGGAACAAACATCTCTGAATGCAGCAGTTATGTGTACCTAGGTCGAGAAGTCAGCATGATGAATGACCTAAAACCTGAGCTGTGCAGGAGGAAGAGAGCAGCATGGAATGCCTTCAACAGCATCGAAGAAATAGCTAAGAAGACAAAGAACCTCCGGCTCTGGGCACATCTCTTCAACTCCACCGTTCTCCCTGCATTAACATACACCTCAGAGACCTGGGCCCTATGAAAGCAGGATGAAAATGCTATTTGGGTCTCCCAGAGAGGAATCGAAAGAGCTATGCTTGGAATATCATAGCTCACTCAAGTGAAAGAAGGAATCCAGAGCTCCAACCTCTGTTGCTGATCCAGAGTCAGGGATGCTGTCTCATTTGCCAAGGTATTGAAAATCAGATGGGCTGGACATGTAATGCAATTTGGATATGACCACCAGACTAGAGCCAGTTATCGACTGGATTCCACAAGATGTCAAAAGATCACATGGCCGCCCACCTACAAGATTGCCAGACTTCTTCGTCTAGACCCTGAAGGAACGGTTTGAGGCTCTTTGTATTCCTGAAGCAACCAGATGCCATTGTGCTACACTGGCATGTGATAGGGTCATATGGAAATATTACTGGTGCCCGCTCGAGCAAATCAACGAATAACGGGATGTCAAGTGATCAAGTGATCAATGAGACTAGAGACTCCAGATAGGGCCAGAGCAATAGTACAGCAGGTAAGGTGTTTGCCTTGCAAGCAGCCAGCTGACCAGGGTTCAATGCCTAGCATCCTATATGGTCCCCTGAGCACCATCAGGAGTAATTTCTGAGTGTAGAGTCAGGAGCAACCCTTGAGCATTGTTGGGAATGGCCCAAAAAGACAAAAAAAAAAGAGAGAGAGAGAGACCCCAAAGTCAGAGCTGATGTGGAAAATTTATGGGTCAGACAGGTACTTCTTTGGCAAAGTTACCTAGAAATATGATTCTTTAAACTCAGTGGTCACTCTACAATTCTAGCATCCAAGGAGTTCTGTTCAAACTTCTAGTTTAGTTACTGGTTCTAGCTAATCTAGGCACTGGCCCTCCCCCTACTAATAAACTAATAAAGTAAATATTTTAATAAAGTAAACATTTTACTTTATTAGTTTGATTAGTTTCACTTAATTTCTTAATTAATTGAATACAGTCTGTATAAAGGATATAAAATGAGGCGAATATGACATTATTTCTTCATTTATATTTCAACACCCACTATTATAGTTTTATATCTCTAGAAATACAGAGTATAGCCTCTTCCCTCCAGACATTACTATCTAAGTAAGGAGAAGCTGATCACCCTAGATCATTATGATAACTAGTGAATGTTAAGATACTGGGAACAAATGACTTTTATGGACACTGATAATTAACATTAATAGGAAGAGATTTTGACTTATTCCTCTATTTTCCTTCCAGACTTTCTACATGTACTTCATGCTTGTGAAAAACAGAGGAAAACCAATATTAAAAAAAATTAAAAGAAAGGAACCATTAAGAGGAGAAGTGAAATAAACTACTCTCAAGAGTCGTATATACTAAATGGATACATAAGGGAATGAGTGAGCCCCCAGCACTTAAATGTGCGTGTGGAAAGTACCCTAGAAGAAAGCTTTTGTCTCTGAACTCAACAAGTTGTGATGTACAGAGGAACTACTGCCCTGTGATTTTGTGTTCCTGATATCAGTATTTTCAACAGTTGCCAAGAACAATTGACCATATGGGATCCATGCCCTGTTATGAGTTGATATTAAATTTAAAAACATGGTTACATTCCAAGTGATTTCAGATTCCATGTGGGAAAAAATAAAAAGTCCTTTATTTCTATCTTTTTTCCAATGTGATCTTTTGCTTAGCATAATTTCCATAGTAGCAGTAGCAAGTCCAGCCTTTTGCTCATAGTGGCATTTCATAATACTTGTTGGAAAAATGTGATGATATACTAACGTATTAAGAAAAAAGGGTGATCAATATATATTCCATCTTGGGATGGTTCAGGTCACAAGATAAAGGAATTCAGTGTTTTTTTTTTCTAGTCAGCTAGTAGTCATTATTATCCCAGGCAAGTGGGCATGTGGCTATTTTTTCAGATGAATAGGGCCACATTTTAATAGTCAGTTCTAGCAGTTCAAAGTGAATGGATTTATTTCAAGAGGCTCAAGAAAACCTCATTTTGAAGGCTCTAATAAAAAGTAAAGATGATAAAGAACACTGTTTTTCATGATAAGTAAAATTCTGCCTTTCAAGAGAGACATCATAATTTCTTCTAATTATAAGAAAAATGTTGCTGCCTTGAGTGCTCTTATTCATGTGTACAGCCAAAGGGATTTTCTGCATAAAAGAATAATTAGGTTCTATTCCTTCATTTAAAAAAATAGAAAAAAAAAAATACCCACTTTATTTTTTTTATACCTTTCTCCCCTCATATTCTTTGACCTCTACTCGGCTGAATCTTTTATATGTCATGGAAGGAAGATTTAGAGGGGCTTTGATTTCTCCAATTCCTTTGGCAGCTAGCAGTGTTTGCTGTGCTGAATTTGGAAGAGCCTAATTTGGGAGTTTTGTTCATGTTGGGCTGTAAACTGATCAAATTTCATTTTATGTGTGAAGATCATTTTCAGTCTGTGGATTTACACATTTTATTTGCCTGAAATGCATCCTACATAATGCATTGTGGGCTCTTACTTAGCAAAGCTCTTAAACAACTTAGTTTTAGAGACAAAGGATATTCTGGATAAGTTTATCCTTTAATCCATTTGCATAGTAAAAGTAGGATTTGCATAGCAAGAGCTCAAAATTAGCTGCTCTACTCCCAAGTCCCTAGTTCTCGGAGGGGTGAGGGCAGATCACATCTGGACACACTGCCTTATAAAGAATGGTGGATGAGGAAGATAGGAGAGTTCAATTAGAGCTTTTCATTGACCTGATTTGTGTGGTCCATAATTCTCCCTTGCAGATACAGTGCTGGGAGAAAAGATGTGCAGTTGTAATGAAATTCATTCAAACCAAAATGTCAAAAAAGTAGAAAAAAAGGACTGCTCAAATTCATGGTGAATGATAATATTGTTTGAACCTTCTCAGAGAACCGAATGTGTTAGACTTCAAAATGGAATATGATCATGAGTGTTAAAACGGAAAGATCTATGATAAATATGGACAGGAAAAGAAGTCTAAAAGTTCAATGGATTTTTCAAAGAGTAATGACCAGCAGTACTATTAACTGACTGCTAATTCTAGCTAGACCTGGGTTTAGAGTCTTAACAACATTATCTTTATTCCACACAGCAGTCCTGGGAAGTAAATAAACTGAGGTAAAGTGATTGACCAAGATCACTTGATTAAAAAGCGATGATCAGACCCCATCCCTAAGTGGCTTTCGATTAGTTTTTTGGTCTATGTGCCTTCCACGGAGAACAAGATTTGACTTTGCACAATGTTTTATTACATGAGCTAGATACTAACATAGAAAGAGTAAGAAGTAGGTTTATTTTGAGTCAGTGGCTCTTTGAAATATAACTACTCAAGATCAGACTGAGTCACAGCTCAAACATGAAATTAACTTGAGTGAGTGGCTTCCATCAATTTTTGAGAGGAATATCCTTTAGAAGCTGTTCTTTGGCATCTTCTAGTTTGCTAAGTATTTATTAAACTATTATCAGGACAGCTTTAGAGACAATTTCTGTCATGTGAGAAGAGAACAATACCCAGGCAGCACTCTGCACTGCCAACGTGGCAGGAGGAGTGGGCATTTGGAAGCCAGGCAGCTGCATGCAGGACCTTGAACAAATCAGTGGCCAGTTTCTCAACTTCACCACCTGTAAAATGGGGATGATAAAAATACTTCATAAGCCAGTGGGGGAGGATTAAATGAGCTTGTTTATAATGTGCTGGGAACAGAACTTGGCACCTGGTGAATAGACTTAGTATTTCAGATACATTTTCTCATGGAATTCTTGTGATAGTGGAGGAAATGAAGGGCATGTTAGATTTCTTTACAGAGTACTAAGTGAAGCTTGGAGCGATTGGTTTCTTCAAATAGCTATTTGAATTTTAAGTATTTAATCTTAGGCACTCAGGGACCTAATGCAGGCTACAATATGAAGTAAGTTGTGTAAATTATATTCCTGGTAGGGGAGAATTTTGCCTTTATGTTTTTAATACATCAAATATTAATATATCATTGTATGAATATGTTTCATGATATGATATACAGATAATATCAAAACTACCCCTTGTGGGTCAGAGTTTAGGTAAGACAGAAAATGGAACAGGGTGCTAATAATAGTCGAGGGTACTAATGCCAACCTAGAACTGAGCATTAAATAGAGGCAAAAGGATACACATGACAACCTTTTAATGTATGTTCTGTAATCCATAGTCTGGAAGGGAAGGAAAAGAGAAAGAGAGAGAAAGGGAAAGAAATAAAGAACCTGCCATGGAGGTGGGCTGGGGAAAGGGGAGGGAACCGGGATGTTGGTGGTGGGAGATGGGCACTGGTGGAGGGACGGGTCCTGGAACACTGTATGACCAAAACCCAAACATGAACTTTTAATTGTATATCTTTTTATTTGTATATCTCACGGTGGTATAATAAAATACTTAAAAAAAAAGATTTTTCAAAACTAAAAAAAAAAAAACCCCCCTTGCACAGAGTGGTGGTTACATACATGACTCTTAAATCATCACCCACTGCCTAAACTTGAATCCTGGCTGTTCCATTTACTCTGACATTAGGAAAATCGTTTAATATCACCATTATATAAGGCTATATGTGTATGTGGATTTTTATATATATTATATTATTTGGAAAATATTGGAACTACATATGTACATAAATTCACATCCATATATAGTGACAATATTATTTGCTAAAGAATATAATTATTAAATTCAATGTGGAGCATTTGACTTGGACATAGAAAATGTTACATAAATAATATTGAGAAACCTGGTACAGTGATTAAAGATTACAATAATTTTAATAGCCTTGAATATATGCTGGACCTATAAAATAATAAAAGAATTATAAACTTTATAAATATATGATTTATAAGATAATAAAGGAATTGACCTGTGTCCCATGCCATCTATAAAAATATGAAAGAACAGAAATAGTTCTGAAAGGATTAAGATAGCTTGTTCATATGATTCTTTTATGGTTAAGAATGATCATTTTTTTAAGTGTTTTGGGTCTTGGGGCTGGAGTGACAGGATAGTGGGTAAGACTCTTGTCTTCCACATGGTTGACTTGGGTTCAATCCCTGTACGCCATCATCCTGAGTCTTCCGGGAGTGATCACTGCCTAAGCATTACTACTTATGCTTACAAAACAATAAAAACACAACAAAAACAAGAGTTTTAAGTCTGTTCCCTTTAACAAAATTTGAAACAAGCAACTAAATCAAGTCCATGTGTTTTCAGGGGATTTTCCCCTTTGATTCTAGACATTGAGTATATTTAACAGGAATTTTGAATGTCCTACAGCTAATCAAAGAGGTGGTTATGAGTTTGGAGATGAGGTATGATAATGTACTTATGAGAAATGTAGACAGTCGTTTTTTGGAGTGGCCTAATAAAGACTCGTCTAGACTTGGTCATGTATCAACTCTAGAGGTGTAGCGCTAAATATAGTTCGACTCTTCACCATTTCTTCTGCATAGAACTCTTTTTTTTGTTTTTGTAATTTGCTAGCCTTTTGAAACACCAGACACCCTTCGTCTCTTGTAAAAATCAGAAAATTAGAATATAATTTTTCTTCCCCTTCACCTGCCATGTCCAATCAATGATCAGTTCCTCTCCTCTAATAAAGCTTGACTAGAGAGCTGGTCCTTTTCTACTGTCATTACTTTGAAACAGGGTCTCATTATTTCTCACTGGGTCATTTCTCACTGCCTCCTCTACACCAGCCTCAAGTGTTGTTCTACTCCAAAGAATATATAAGACAGCTTATTTTATTATATAACATAACAAATAATAATATAACATTATTTCCTCTCTAATTGTCAATCTTTTGCACTACCTTTACCTTTCAATTTCCTTTCTCTCTCCCGCCATCCTCCAACCTCAAAAGTATGCAAAGATATTATCCTAAAATCTTAATGATTTCCCACGTGTGTCAATGCAGTGACTTCTACCAGGAATCCCTAAAAATCTTCACCATTTGCACTCATCAAATTTTACCTGCTCACTTTATCTAAGCATTATTAAAAATACAACAGGTTGGTGGGAATGTCAACTGGTACAGCCTTTTGAAAACTATATGGACATTCCTCCAAAGACTAGAAATTGAACTCCCATTTGATCCAGCCATACCATTCCTGGGAATATACCCTGGGAAGCCAAAAACATGCAGTGGAAACACCATCCCTACTTTTATGTTCATAGCAGCATTATTCACAATAGCCAGAATCTGGAAACAGCCAGAGTGCCTGAAAATTGATGACTGTATAAAGAAACTATGGTATATCTACATAACTGTTAGGAAAAAGGAAAAATGAAGTTATGAAATTTGCCTATAAATGGATGGACAAGGAAAAGATCATGTTGAGTAAAATTAGCCAGAAGGAGAGAGACAGATATAGAATGACTGCATTTATTTGCATGACATAATTATATATATGTATATCTGCATATACATATATATACATATTATGGTACCAATATCCAAGGTCAGGCGAAACGTGGATCAGAAGGTCTTGTCAAAGGTGGAAATTACCACAAAATGTGTGGAAGTAGAGGTTAGGTAAGACAGAGAAGGGAACAGTGTGCCAATAATTGTTGAAAGTCTAATACCACATTGAACTTAGCATTAAATACAGTCAAAAAGATACACATGATAGCCTCTAAGTATATGTATTACAATCCACAGTATGTAAGAGAAGAGAAGAAAGAGAGAGAAAAGAGAGAAAAGAGATGGAGAACCTGCCACGGAGGCAGGCTAGGGGAGGGAAGAGGGAATCAGGGACATTGGTGGTGGAAAATGGGCACTGGTGGAGGGATGGGTGCTGGAACACTGAATGGCTGAAACCCAAACATGAACATTTTTTGTAATTGTTAAAATAAATAAATAAATAAATTTTAAAAAATTACAACAGGTGAAAGATTTATGCAATCTGAAGAGAAACCAGAGAAGCCAAAGTGTAGTGCTTAAGATAAAATTTTATATTTTTAAAGAATTTTCTGGTATTACAAACCAGAATGCACAAAAGTAGGAAAGAAGGGGTGAGAGAGAAAGGAGAGGGGAGGAGGGAGGAGAGAAAAAGAAAAGAGAAAGCCACAGATGCAGGTTGGGGGGGGGTGGGAGGGAAATGGGGCACATTTGTGTTGGGAAATGCACACTGGTGAAGGGGTGCATGTTGAACACTGTATAACTGAAACCCAATCATGAACAGCTTTATCCATTACACAGTGATACAACAACAAAAAAGCAGACGATAGTCACTCCTAAAATGGTTTTACTGATTCCCTCCATTTTTAATATGAAATAGACAAACATATAGTATATTTTTCAGCTCATTCACTTTACATATATTCCACATATGAGTATAATCACAGAGTAACTATATTTCACTTATTTTACTTAGCATAATCACAAATTACATCTATTTTGTTCCAGAAGACATGATTTCATTTATTTCGGAAGTATTATGATTTATAATACTACTGATGCTAGCGGTTCATGTGTACAATATTCCAACATCATATCCTCCATCATTGTCTCAGTGTTCCCTCACACCACCCATAATTATTTGATTCTCTAGAATGTAGACTTCTGAAAGTCATGTGTTATATATTTCCTCTCTGTATTTATGAGACCAAGAGCAGTGTCCTTCAGTGAGTAATTGCTCAATAAATGTTTGTAGAGTAATTTAGACCTATATCAATAAAAATTTAATTTTCTTGAATCTTTGAAAGTAAGATGGTTTGCAGGCAATTCAAATTAAATAGCAATAAATTAATACTTCTTGTCACAAGTTTGGAATATCTAATATATTCACATACTAATATCAAAAATAAAAGTCTATTAATAATATATCCCATGAGTAAAGTGTAGTGCTTAAGATAAAATTTTATATTTTCAAAGAACCTTCTAGTTTTCAAAATTCTGTCATATGCATTATCTCTGCAGTTCTTGACAACTGTGAAGTAAATAACAGAGGTATTATTATCCTCATTTCACAAATGAGAAAACTAAAACTTAAAAAAGAGAAGTGGCCTACATAAAATCACTCAGACAGAAGTAAGGTAATTTAAAAACCCATTTTGGAACTCTAAAAATATAAACATTTAAGCATTTTTCCCATGCAGTTGTAATTTCTACTGTATCATACACTCTCACATTACTTACAATCAAACTGGGGAAAATATAGGAAGAAGTAAAGTATTAATTTATAAGGAATGACAGGAACTTTATGTGCATATTCTCATTCCATCTTCAAAATGGCCTTGGCAGGTAGGAATTATTAGTCAATTTTATATATATCAAAAAATGAAGTTCTGAAGGAGTAATTTATCAAAGGTCAAACAGTTAAGTAGTATAGTAATATTTTAAACAGATTTGTCTAACTCCAAAATTTAAATATGCTTAATACTAACAAGAGTTGCTCACTAGACCAAGGACATGATAATATTGTGTTTAATGGTATTCGTGTCCTATAAGACAGATCTGGTGCTTGGAGAGGGACAAACAGGAAGAATTTTTAGAAAGTGCCAGAAAGTAGCTTCCAGTGTAGAAGAAAGTGACTGGAGTGTAGCTAAACACTAAAAACGAATTGTTGGGGCTAGAAGAAGGAACCACATTTAGTGTTCTCTTAAAAGGGAAATTACCAAATAAGGGCCAATGATTTTCTTGGTATCATCCAAGTGATGTTAGGTTTAGAGCATGAATACTATTCTAATAACAGGGAAGAAGGATGGAAGCAAGAGATAAGACTAAAGACAAATAAACATATAGCCTTGGCACATCAACAAGAAGAGAAAGGGGATGTATGTAGCCTAATATCCTAATTTGGGTCTCTGCTCTGCATATCTCCTAATCCTTTATCTAGATTCATCATCCTCATGACTGTTACATCTATTTTGGTAATGAACTTGACATCCATATTTCAGACCACTCCTCATTTCCATTTCCCTATAATCCCTACATGAAGGAATATCTCCCTTTGGGTCCTTATAGTCATCTCCCAATAAGAATATACAAAGTTGAGCTACTATATGCAACCTATTGAAAAGCTACTTTTTCATAAAATTTCTACTCCAATAAATATTAGAACCATTGTAACTTGCTTAGGTGAGAAGCCTGAGCTTCTATTTTTCCATCTTATTACCTTCCTGCTACCCTTAATCTGTCCCAGAATATTTTAGCTCTTTTTATCTCTTATGAAACTGTTCCATCTCTTCTCAGAATCTTAGCTTTGATACCTCTAGGAACTATCATACTTCCTTCAGTCTTGCTCATTTCTACACTGAAGTCAACTTATCTCTAATATAGCCATATGACCATAAGCATCAGATCTTCAAACATGTAACATCTCTTCCCTGATGCCCTAAGGCTAAGGCTGAAGTTTGACCTTTTAATTATTTTTTATAGGCTGGGATACTAGTATTCAAGTCAGATCTTCTGACTTGATATTCCTTAACCTTAACCTTCTTTAAATATTTATTTTTGGTTTTCAAGCCAAACCTGGTGATGTTCAAGGTTATTCCTGGTTCTGCACCCAAGAATTACTCCTGGCAGTGCTTAGGGAACCATAGGGGATTCTGGGGATGGGATGACAGGGATTGAACCTAGGTTGGCCATATTCCAATCCAATGCCTTGCCTTACCCACTGTACTATTGCTCCATCCCTTGCTCAACATTTTAAACTTCAGCTTGCTTTACTACAGAACTTATACATATTAAAATCTAGGGAAGCTCTCTGTGACCACTTTTCCCAAACAGGTTTGACACATGTCCTTATTATATTAATTATTATTCTTATTAAAATTTCACATTTTTCTCTACTCAGTGAGTAAAAATTCATTCTAGAAAGGAAACTTTTTATTATTGTTTTCCCAGTGCCTCTTAAAGTATCTGGTCCATAAAGGTGATCAGCCATTATTAGTTGTATAAATTAATCACAAGGGGTTCTCAGTATTATGTGAGTTGTGGGTTAGTTCCAAACAGAGTAGTGTCAAATGACAAGTCTAATGCCAATGCAGTTTCCACTGGTTCAGGAAGGTTATTTATCAGCAACTGGCTGAAACTACATGAAGCGACATAGTAGATTTTAGGCCTAAAACAGATACCTCTAATTTAGTTTTGTTTTGGGGGCCACACAACTGTGTTCAGGGCTTATTCCTGCTTCTGCACTCAGGGATCACACCTGGCAGTAGCCCAGGGGTCATATGGGGAATAGGGCAAGCAATCTACCCATAATACAATCTCTGAACCCGTTTAGTTCTTTGGTACCTATCCCTTAAAAAACTGTCTTTAACTTGCCCCGTTCTTTGTACCCTTATCTATGCAAAACCTTGCAAACTTGCTTGGATTGTCTTTCTTTGACTGTCTCATCATTTCTAAGTCCATTTATAATGAAGGTAAAACTAAATGTTTAAGTTTACAGGTTTTCTAGGATTTGAGTACCTTTCATATTTTATTAAGTTTCAGTAATGAATAGTAAACCTCACTTGAATAAATCAGATTATTATTGTCAGTTTATCACTTGCCCACATATCCCAAAACTTACTTTAGTACATATACAAGGGGAAAATCCATTTATTGGCCCTGGATAGATTCTGTATTTCCTTTTCTTGCCACATAATCCCCTGGCTGTTTCTTTGATCAGCAGTGTAAATCCTAATTAAGGTTTCATCTGATAATTTGATTTCATGATAAAGATCTATTCTCAGTCAGGAGATTTGCCTCCTTAAATTCCCTGAGGTTAATGAAAATCACTAATCCAATGGATAAACAGGCAATGGAAAAGTTGAATCATAACTTTCATGTTTTCAGAAATACTGTGATTTAAGGGTTTTTGGAGGTTCTTATGACGAAGAAAGATTGAGGATGCAAATTTCACTGAGAGGAAGAGAAAAACTTCCTAAGTGGGAAGGAAATTATGTAAATGATATTGCTGTATTAAAGTACAGTACTTTCTAGTGTCACAAATCTCACAGGTGTTGAGGTAGCTCATCTCCTAAATGACAGGATAGGACAAGAAGGTGAAATTGAACTTTGTAAGGTAAGAACAGTGCAGAGGATTGAGGGAATAAAAATTCGTTTCCTGCATGATATCTACTTGTCAAGAGGCCCTGAGTCTGGGTTGGCCTCTCATCTCTGAATTAGATCAATGCCTAGTTCATCAAGAAAAGGTCACATTCTTTTCATCAAGATATCAACAAATGGGAAGTAAAGTGAGGGGTTTTTCTTTTCAGAGTCCTATTCTGGGAAGATTCCAAAAGATTTTTACAACATTCCCCAAATGGCCAGAGCTAATAGCAGAGTTCAACATATTAGCATTCAGCAGGATGAATCCATATTTATTTTATAAAATTTAATTATACACCAGAAGATAAAAAAAGAACCAAGAGGGACAGAGAGTAGATATTATCAATGTACTGAGAAAATAGGAAAAGTATTTTGTTTCATAGATACCTGGGAGACAGTAATAAAAAAGAGAACAAAAACAAGCTGAACTTTACTATACCTATGACCACTAATTCTGAATGCAGCCATGAAATTCTAGAAGTCATCTGCCAAATGACAGGAAAATTGTTTTGTTGCCATTTATTTGATAATTGGAAAAAATGTATATTTGCCTTGCAAACTTTGAAAAAGTTACATCTTCACAAATATACCTCCAAATACAAATTAAAAAGTTAACTAAATTCATGTTTGTATGCTTTACCCTGGGGACAGTCACCTGAGTTCCAATTTATATTATTTTCCCTTATAAGATTAAACAGAGAGCTCCAAATTCCTAACAGGAAACTTATTTATGAGTACAAGAGTTGAGTAATAGGCTATGAAGTACAATTTCTATTTAAAAAAATTGTAGAAAGATCAGTAATGATGGTTAAGCCACAGCCTACTGCAAGCCCTTAGTTATACTTTGTGAAAGAAGTTTATGGCTGGAGGCTATTTTGAAGTGCATGCAAATAATCAGTCATTAAAAAATGTAACACTAATTGAGTCTCTTATCAAAATGTAGAGTTAAGAGATAGCACTGCTTTCTTATGTAATAACATTGGCTTTTCCCAGCTAGGTGAAGGAGAAAGAATATTAGGAAAATAGGATGATTCCAAAGCAAAAAGGAATTTATTCCTCATAGTTATTCTAAAAGCAGAAGACATTTGACTCTGACAGCAAATCTGAAAACAAAGAGTATGTGTATGGTTGTGTATATATCTACATCTATGTTTATATTTAAATCTATTGTCTATATTTTTAGGCCAAGATCTTGGGATTCCATCTTTTGTGGAAAAAATAACAAAACGATATTTATTCACAGGAAACATCTAAAAAGTTTAACTCATTTTATAAGAAGGCTGTTTGTATTGTCTTTCTCTATATTCCAGGGTCCATCTGAACCTAAATGACTTAAATCATGTACAATGGACTCTAAATAAAGTCCATCTAAATGCAAAGTGGTTACAGGAAGAGAACAATTGAATTGTATAATAGATTCTTCATTTCAATCTAGAAGTAAACAACTTCTGAGTACATAATGACTGGGTCAGAATCATTCTCTCGTATTCCCCAATAAAAACAGCTTATATTTTAGATGTAAGAGTATTTGCAGATTGAGAAATTTTACAACGTTCCAATTACCAATACAATTACCTATGTACAGACATCAAAATACATGAAAGTGGTGAGATTTTTTCTATGGATGAGGCATGAAGATAGGATAAAATGTGCATTAAGTGCAGTGACAATAAGATTAGTTCTCTAATGATGCAATGTCTGTTCTAAGCAAGCAGTTTTTCCAGTTACCATTGAAAAGAAACAATGGACCTGAAATGCAGTCACTTAAACCAACAACACTATCTATATATTTACCCAGTTTGACTTGTTAAATTATAGCTAAATCAAAAAAAAATATATATATATATCCACATATATATTTTAAGATTGATCAACAGAAATACATATATAAATTTATTTATATACATATAATCTACCTGAGAGAAAGTGAGTATGGTAGTTAGGAGTTATAGACTTGTGCCAAACTGTATTGAAACAGAATGCTATAGTTTCTGAGACTTGACCTTAGCTTCCTTAACCTTTGAGTATCTTATTTCCTCATCTGTAAACCAGATATAATAATAGTACCTATGATGCCATGACTTTAATAAATTCATGTGACTTGTTTATCTTATTGGCTTGTAAGTGAAACATGGGGTAGACCATGCAAAAGTGGAGTGAAAACAAAGATGAAATCAGTCTTTAAAAGAACTTATGAACTTCCCAGTCTCCTGTTCTATGAATACTTGCCAACCCCTGGGATGAACCCAGAGCCACAGCAGAGCCTGGCAAGCTACCCGTGGTGTATTTGATATGCCAAAAACAGTAACAATAATGGACTTCAGACTTCATTCCCAATGAATGGAGATGTTACTGGTGCCTGCTCAAGCAAATCGATGAACAATGGGAAGACAAGTGACAAGACAAGTGATTCTAAGATTTACGATAAATACTGTACTCATTTACATTGATAAGTCATGTATATACTATAACAGCATATTTATTTTCTAGGAGGGTTATTCTTAGTAAACAGAATGCAAGAAAATAAAAATGGAATTATGTACATTTGAAACTGAATAGTACAAAAAATACCATGGTCTAAACATTTGATTTTATTTTTGTGCCCCCTAAAAATTCCACTTAATGATGGTAAAGTATTTGCTTAAAATATTATTAACCAGCAGAAAAATGGAAGAAGGAATGTTATTATTTGTGTAAGAATCAACCAGTACAGCTCGGTTAATCCTACAGAACTCCAGATAATTTTTAAATTTGAGAACACTAGAGAAGAGAGAATTGTCCAAAGATCTGTGTAAAGAGTATTGAGAGAACTTCTTCTAATTCTTTCAAATAGGTGATAGCACTCTCCCCTATCTCTTACCAGGATATACACACACCTATCAAAAAAAGCAAAATGGGTCTAGATAAACTCCAAATATGCTGTAAGGTTAGGCAAAGGAAAACACAAAAACTAAAACCAGAAAAGGGTAGCATACAAAAAAGAAAACTAATACCAATATATCTGGTAGACATAGATACAAAGCAATTCTTGACAAATCCATGGCAAAGGGAATGCAACATTAAACTACTTTTCCCTCTGTTATAACCATGTGTGATTTATGTTAGCAATGCAAGATTCAACATCACTATCTTCCCGTTCATCATCTATTTGCTAGAGTGGGCACCAGTAATATCTCCATATGTCCTGTCTCATGCCAGTAGAGCCAAGGGCATTGGCTTGCTACAGGAACATAAAGAGACTCAAACCATTATGGTATTTGGCATATCAAATACAACACGAACAGCTTGCCAGGCTTGCCGTGTGGGAGGCATACTCTTTTTATACACCTCCAAATAAAGCATTTATTGATGAACCGCGCGCGCATGAGTGGCCCACACAAGCTGGGCTGTGATGGGCTGGTTGGTTGGGTGGAGTTCTGACAAGAGGGAAGTCCAAATGTGGAAAATAGCGGTGCCCGTGGAGTGGGGGGGTCGTCTGGCTTGTTGTGAGGCTCTGCCGGGTGGTGGGCCAGGGCTAGAACCTGCCATGCCTCCTGACTACCTCATGAATGGCTGGGCACAGGGAGAGCAAGGAACAGCTCTGCCCCATGTCTGAGAGTTTCTGGACCAGCATACCTGGGCCGAATTGAGGAGGAAAAAACTGCTGCAGGGTGGGTGTCAATGATCTGGGCTGTGATGGGCTGGTCAGCTGAGTGGAGTTCTGGGCGGATTGAGGAAAAAACTGCTGCAGGGTGGGTGTCGATGATCCGGACTGTGATGGGCTGGTCTGCTGGGTGGAGTTCTGACGAGAGGGAAGTCCAAATGTGGAAAATGGCGGTGCCTGTGGAGTGGGGGTGGGGTCGTCTGGCTTGTTGTGAGGCTCTGCGGCGTGGTGTGCCAGGGGCTAGGAACCCGCCATGCCTCCAAACTGCCTCATGAACGGCTAGCACAGGGAGAGCAGGGAACAGCTCTGCCCCATGTCTGAAGAGTCTCTGGACCAGCATACCTGGGCCGGATTGAGAAAAAAACTGCTGTAGGGTGGGTGTCGATGATCCGGCTGTGATGGGCTGGTCTGCTGGGTGGAGTTCTGACTCCAAATGTGGAAAATGTGGAAAGGAGAAGGAAGTCCAAATGTGAAGTCCAAATGGAGAGGGAAGTCCAAACGTGGGAAATGCGCTGCACATGTGCGGGCGTGGTATCACGCGACCTGTAGTCCCAGCTACTCGGGGAGGCTGGGGCCGGGAGGATCACTTGAGTCCAGGAGTTCTGGGCTGTAGTTTGCTATGCCGATCAGGTGTCCGCGCTACAGTTCGGCATCAATATGGTGACCCCCGGGAGCGGAAGGACCACCAGGTTGCCTAAGGAGGGTGAACCGGCCCAAGTCGGAAGCGGAGCAGGTCAAAACTCCCGTGCTGAAAGATTCAGCATAAGCTAATCAATTAATATCACACACTAACAGAAGAGTAAAAAATTTGGATATATCAACAAGCACTGAAATAACATTTGATAAGACTAAATACCCATATAGATAACTGTATAGGACCAAATAAAGCCTATACAAGCAGTGGAAGAGATAAAGGTAAATATTTTCAGAATGAGAAGAAAAGGCATTTCTTTTCCGTAACTGAAAATTATATGGAAGATAAAACAAAACAAAAAACTCAGATCCAAAACAAAGCAATTATGGGGTTTGGAATTTGAGTATTTGTATGAATGTGTTTTGCTATCTCCTCTGTGGATAAAAAATTATCACACAAAGAATTGCACATTATTTACCCCTGTAACCTCATGTGCAGAGCAAATGCAGTGAGAATACAGAACTCTAAGTCACTTCTACTCTACAGTTTTTAGAGAATCAAAACCATATATACCTCCAGCATATTTATATCCCAAGAAAGTATACATAGATATTCAACAGCTAATATCAATACTAATAAAATTATGTCATCCTGAACAGGATTGGCAGAACACTAGATGAAGGACAACCATGCGAGCAAGCTGGCTTCGGAAAGGGATTCAGCACAATCGACCATATCCACACAGTAACCAAGCTCATTGAGGTTTGTAGGGAGTACAAGATGCCACTCTGTCTCATTGATTTACAGAAAGCCTTTGATTCTGTGGAGACTGAAGCAGTCATCGAAGCCCTAGTCAAACAGGGTGTTCAAATCCAATACATCAAGATCCTTCGTGAGCTGTATTACGGATTCACCACCAGGGTCTCACCATTCTACAAAGAAGTGATCATTGATGTCAAAAGAGGGGGTTCGACAGGGTGATACCATTTCACCAAAAACTCTTCAGTGCCGCCCTCTAGAACATCATGCGACAATTAGAATGGGAAGGAATGGGAGTGAAGATAGATGGTCGGCATCTACACCACCTCCGCTTTGCTGATGACATCATTCTAATAACACCAAACATTAGCCAAACGGCACAAGTTCTGGCTGACTTTGACCGAGAATGTGGAAAGATAGGTCTACAGCTGAATCAAAAGAAAACTATGTTTATGAAAGATGAACTAGTTCCTGAGGCCCCATTCACTCTCAATGGAACAAATATCTCTAAATGCAGCAGTTATGTGTACCTAGGTCAAGAAGTCAACATGATGAATGACCTAAAACCTTAACTGCACAGGAGGAAAGAGAGCGGCATGGAATGCCTTCAAAGGCATCGAAGAAATAGCTAAAAGGACAAAGAACCTCCAGCTCCGGGCACATCTCTTTGACTCCACTGTTCTCACTGCATTAAAATACGCCTCTGAGACCTGGGCCCTAGGAAAGCAGGATGAGAATGCTATTTGGATCTCCCAGAGAGGAATCGAAAGAGCTATGCTTGGACTATCATGCCTCCACTCAAGTGAGAGAAGGAATCCGGAGTTCTGACCTCCGTCGCTATTCCAGAATCAGGGACGCTGTCTCCTTTGCCAAGGTATCGAAAATCAGATGGGCTGGACATGTAATGCGATTTGGAGACAACCGCTGGACTAGAGCCATTACCGACTGGATCCCCGGGATGTCAAAAGATCACGTGGCCGCCCACCTACAAGATGGTCAGACTTCCTTGTCAAGACCCTGAAGGAATGGTTTGAGGCTCTTCATATTCCTGAATCAACCAGATGCCGTTAGGCTACATTGGCAGTGATAGGGTCAAATGGAAATGTACTGGCGCCTGCTCGAGCAAATCGATGAATAACAGGATTCAAGTGATCAGGTGATCAAGTGAAAATTATTTCAAGTGACAGAAAACTCCCTAATTAAGGATTGTAGAATTTATGCAAGAAGGTTTGTGTGCTACTACACAGATTGCTCCCCATTATTTGTATGGTACATGGACAGAACTGTGATGGAAAATGTTCATCAGGCAATGGAGGAGTTTATTTCAATGACTAATACAAAAAGTTTTCATTTTATATTCTAAATAAGACCATAGCTTTGTTAAAGTGAATTGTTTTCAAAAGGTTTGTGATTCATAAAAGTTAACGAAAAACCCTACTTGTCATTGAGTGACAGATATAGGGGAAACAACTTTAATAAAATTTTTTATATACATTTACAATGATTGCAACAGAAAATAAATGACTTGATGGAATTCAGTTCTGCAGAAAGAGGAGTTTAAAGTTCTGGAGTGAGTTGGTAAAAGAGTACAGGGCACTAGGAGAGAAGCTGGGCAATGAGTTCCCAGTAACTAATGAACTTAGGTTGGAGCATAACTTTACAGAGACTGGAATAGAAGGATGTTATCCTTCTTATGATTATGTTTCAAAGGGATGACTTCCAGTTGCTAAAGGAAAACATCCATGATTATAAACTGGTAAGAGGCTAAGATAAAGTTTAAAGGATCAGAGAGAATTCACATTTCAAGTTTTCTAAAATAAATGTTCAAGAAAACATTTGGGGCCCATCGTCAAGAGAGACCTGTATAAAATGTATTTAGGTTTGTCAATCTCAAATATGCCAATCTTATATTGGAAACTTAATTCTTCCCTTTCTATCAATGGAAATAGAAAGACACTTGGAGAAAAATGTCGGGGAGGGGAGGTTCAAATTTTGCATTTTCCTAATATCAGTTGTATGAGTTCTTGCACAGTGTAGTAGTGAAAACAAATGTGTAGTAGTAAAAACAAATTAGATGATGTATGTAAAGACTTTAGTAAAATACGGATGTACAACCTGAATCTAATCAGGACAAAACACCAAACAAGTCCAAACTGAGGAGTATGTTGCAAAATAATGAGGCTGTTAAAGAGAAACCATTTCAGAGAGTGAACACAACATATGATCTATATAGCAAAATAATACTCTTTGTTCAGAATCCTAGAAAATCATTGTGACAACTGGAAAAATCTTAACTAGATTACTATATATTATACTTAATAGCATTTTTCAGTATTGATTCTTCCATTTTAATAAACTTTTGTAATTATATAAGAGAATGAACTTGCTTTTAGAAACTCTATATTGACTTTTTAGGGAAAATGGAACATTATGTCTTCAACATATTCCAAAAAGTTGAAAATAAATCTATGTGGCGCAAGGGAGGGAGTAGAGGGAGAAAAACATATAAAATATTGAAAATATGGATTTGGAGATACTGATGAAATATATATCACATTTGTTAATTCTAAGTACAGCAACAACATAAATTTCTCTTCTACCTAAATATATCCATGTCCTATACCTTGAAACCTGAAAATAGGTGAACTAACACAGCAAAAGGGGCTTTGTCAATAGAATTTCAGCAACTTTAAATGGGAATATGAAAATGAATTATCCACTTAGGTTCAGCATAATGATACATTTCCTTAAAATTTGAAGAGGGAGATGGGAGACTTAGAACTAAGAACTTGAAGATACCAACTTGACTGGTTGAAGTGAATGAGTCAGAAGCTAATTAACAGAGGACGAGGCTCATAGAGGCTGAAATAGGCAAAAGAAGGAGAATTCTTCTTTAGCATTTCCAAAAGAAACACACTCCTACCAGCATGCTGATTATAGCCAAGCAAGTCTAAATTTGTGGATATTTGTTATAGCAGCGGTAGGAAACTATTCTTGTAATATTACAATAGTTTACTTGTGCTATAGCAGAAATACTACAAACACACACATGTATATGTATAGCAGGAATACCATATACATATCTGTTTATGTATAGCGGAAATACTATATGTATTGCTGTACTACAATAACAGGAAACACTATTTTTCAAATTTTTCTGCAGGAGGAATTACTTCAAAATAAGTTTTAAAAATCTTCTGGGAAATAATTCTTCAGAGGCTCATATCTTCGTTGCTTTCTTCTAAATATTCAGAGGTGGAATTTTAGTAAAAAGAGCCATGGAATAGTCATAAAAACTAGAAGGTAATTACACCAGAATCTCAGTAGGCTTCTCAATAAAGTCCACATTAACATGTAGCACTGAGCATGTTTAAAAACTATTTTTAAACTTGTTTTAATAAGAGCCAGCATGCCAAAGATTATGGACAATGAATATTAGCATTCTAATTAGCATGTCAGGCGTATTTGTAACTATCTCATTAAACACTTTTTATTTTTTTCAAAAGAGAAATGAATTTGGATGATGTTCCACTGTGTTATTCCCAAATTTTCCTTCCCCCCTGTTTCAATGAAACATACTATTATTTTTGGACAATTGTTTAAAGCTAGTCTCTTCAGAGCTAATGAAAACAAATAGTAATTGTTTACTGTCTATCTTTAACAAAATCAGCAAAACAGCAGGATGAATGTATTTGAGTGAACATATGCAGGGGTAAAAAAGAATTGTTTCAGTAAGTCAAAACTGTAGTAAATCAGAAGTTGAGGATAAACTGTCATATTTATATATAAATATGATAAAATATTTTTATTTTATTGAATCATGATGAGAGATTCACAGACATGGGGAAGAGCTGCCACCGACTCTCCCTGTGCCCACCAGCTCAAGAGGCGCCCGGGAGGTATGGGAGGGTTCTAGTCCTGGCCCGCCACCCCAGCAGAGCCTCGCAACAAGCCAGACGACTCCCCCACTCCATGAGGGCCTCCATTTTCCACATCTGGATTTCCCCCTAGTTCGGATGAACTAGGAACTCCACCCAGCAGACCAGCCTATCACAGCCCAGCTCGCTCAGCTGCTTGCAACTGCCAGGTTCATCAATAAATGTTGCATTTAGAGGTGACTACAAGAGTATGCCACCTGCACAGTAAGCCTGGCAAGCAACCTGGGGCGTATTTGATATGCCAAATACCAGTAACAATTATATTAGGTCATTCCCATGACCTAATATAATGGTTTATTATATTAGGTCATTCCCGAAAAAATGGTTTGAGGCTCTTTATGTTCCTGGAGCAAGCAGATGCCCTTGAGCTCTACTAGCATGAGACAGGACATATGGAGATATTACTGGTGTCCGCTCGAGCAAATCGATGATGAATGGGAAGATAGTGATAGAATCATAATGCGATGGGCCATTACAAAGCTGTTCGTGATTGGGTCCCAGCATACAGTGTTCCCACATCCAACCCTCCACGGCACATTTTCCAGCAGCAATGTGCCCCATTCCCACTCCTCCCCTGCCACAAAACCTGCCTCTCTCTTTCTCTCTCAGCAAACTGTTGTATTAACTGGGCAATATTTCTTTAAAACATTAGCTTTGACCTATGATTTAAAGCAGAGAACACTATTTAGCAATTAGTAAGATGGCAGATTGGTAAATTTCTATTAACCTAAAACAAGACATAGAAGCTGAAAGAACTCAATTGAGGATAAGTTTGGTTGATTAGAGTTTGACAGGCATATATCAAAAAGATGAAAGCAAATATGGACGGATTAACACAATGCAACTTGCAAAAGTTGTAAGTGAAGATTGATTTAGAGGTCAATGGAATTCAAATCCTATAGATTATTTCAGTGTCTGAAGTCATAGTGAAATATTGACTGCATTGGGCTATTTCATTTGTAGTAAAAGTCTAAATGGTTTATTTGTCATTTCACAGTTACTTCCCAGACCCACAGCTAATTACCTATTAATTATAGGGGACTGAAATGAAAGAATTTCCCAAGCCAGTTTATACTAAGTAGTAGGCAAGAGAAATGGGCTACTTCTTCCTTAATGTGCACTTAAACTCTATCCTGTTGAAACCTGGACAGGCTCTTAATAGAGTCAGAGACCTTTGAAAATAACCTCACCCTTGAAGAGCAAATGTGAGGTGTTTTCCAGCTTTCTGTGGGGATGTTTGCATCTTTGTTGGTTTAGGCTAGACCCTTGATATTATTTAACATGGTTTATTGTACATAATTAGATTCTAATTTCTGGAGAGAGAGACATTTATTTTCAGCACTGAATTGGTAATTCGAGTGAGGGTAGTTTTAAATCCAGTGTGAGCGTTATTCATGCTGTATACTAACATACTTTAGAGGTAATTGTTTCTACTGCTTTTAGGACACAGCTTGATGAATAAAATAAATTTGGAAAAGGAGAGACACAAAATGCAGAAATATAGACCATTAAAAAGCTTATAAACCCACAACAAATACTTTAATTACATTGGATGAATGTAAATCATGAATGCCGAGCAGCTGGATGCTATGAAAATGTAAATGCAAACTAATCAGTGAAAGTAGAATAAAGCTGGAAGCTGTATAAATCAAAATATCCATCAAGGGAAAGCACAGGGGCTTCCATCAGACATTTTTATACAAGCACATACTGGACACTCCTGCACATAGACACACACAGATAAGATTTGGGATTGGGCATCAACCTTAAAATGGCTCTGCAGATTGTTTTTTCCATAATGAGTTCACTCAAAATGTGTGCCTGATTTAATTTTTATGATGCCACTATACCACCCTAGCTATTTTAATGATTTGGCTGGACCTGAAATTTAAAAACTGAGGTTTCCTGGCGGTTTTCTGCACTTTTATGAACAAAGGAAAGGAGTGGTTCCCAAATATTCTTTATCCATTATCATATCCATACAATGAGTCATAAGCATCATAAATAAATGTGAACTAACAAAAAATTTTGTTAGACTCTCTTATATACTTTTATTTTTTTTTTGCAGTTCATTGGCTCCTTTATTACCTTGAATCAGTCTTTGTAGTTGTCCCCATCAGTTCTTGACCTACTGATTCTCTTTACTAATTTCCTTACATCGTTCATTGAACATCAAGAGGATTATTTCTTTTTTTTTTCTTTTTTTTCTTTACAATTAAAAAGTTCATGTTTGGGTTTTGGTCATACAGTGTTTCAGCACCCGTCCCTCCACCAGTGCCCATCTCCATACAAATATAAAGATATACAATTAAAAAGTTCATGTTTGGTCATACAGTTTTTCAGCACCCGTCCCTCCACCAGTGCCCATCTCCCACCAACAACATCCCCGGTTCCCTCCCCCTTCCCCAGCCCTGCTCCATGACAGGTTCTTTATTTCTTTGCCTTTCTCTCTCTTTCTCTTTTCCTTCCCTTCCAGACTATGGATTACAGAACATACATTAAAAGGTTGTCATGTGAATCCTTTTGCCTCTATTTAATGCTCAGTTCTAGGTTGGCATTAGTACCCTCGACTATTATTAGCACCCTGTTCCATTTTCTGTCTTACCTAAACTCTGAGTCCCACACGTTTGTGATAATTTCCACCTTTGACAAGACCTCCCGATATATGCTTCACTTGACCTTGGATATTGGTATCATAATATGTACATATATATTTATGCCATGCAAATAAATGCAGTCATTCTGTATCTGTCTCTCTCCTTCTGGCTAATTTTGCTCCAACATAATCTTCTCCATGTCCATCCATTTATAGGCAAATTTTATAACTTCATTTTTCCTAACAGCTGCATAGTATTCCATTGTGTAGATGATCCTTTCAATAGACGCAGAAAAAGCATTTGACAAGATCCAGCACCCGTTCATGATTAAAACGCTCCAGAGAATGGGAATTGAAGGGACTTTCCTCAAGATAGTTACAGCCATCTACCAAAAGCCCACAGCAAGCATCATTCTAAATGAGTGAAAAGTTGAAAGCCTTCCCCTGAGATCAGGGACAAGACAAGGTTGCCCCCTCTCACCTCTTTTATTCAATATAGTACTGGAAGTACTTGCCATAGCAATCAGAGAAGAAAAAGGACATCAAGGGCATCCAGATAGGCAAGGAAGAAGTCAAGCTATCATTATTTGCAGATGACATGATATTATACCTAGAGAACCCTAAACTCTCTACCAAAAAACTCCTAGAAACAATAGACACATATAGTAGAGTGGCAGGATACAAAATCAACACGCAAAAGTCGGTGGCTTTCCTATATACAAATAACGAAAGAAGAAAGGGATACTAAGGAAACAATTCCATTCACAATTGTGCCACAGAAAATCAAATACCTAGGAATCAACTTACCCAAGTGTGTAAAGGACCTGTACAAAGAAAACTACAAGACACTGCTCCAAGAGATAAAAGAGGACACAAGGAAATGGAAACACATTCCCTGTTCATGGATGGGGAGAATCAACATTGTCAAAATGGTAATACTCCCTAGAGCTCTGTACAGATTCAATGCAGTCCCTATGAGGATACCCATGACATTCTTCAAAGAAATTGACCAAACGCTCCTGAAATTTGTATGGAACAATAAGCCCCCAAGGATAGCTAAAGCAATCCTCGGGAAAAAGAAGATGGGAGGCATCACCTTTCCCAACTTCAAACTGTACTACAAGGCAGTAGTAATTAAAACAGCATGGTATTGGAATAAAAACAGACCTGTGGACCTATGGAATAGAATTGAGTATCCTGACACCCAACCTCAAACACATGATCATTTAATCTTTGATAAAGGTGCAATGAGTCTAAAATGGAGTAAGGAAAGCCTCTTCAACAAGTGGTGTTGGGAAAACTGGGCAGCAACATGTAAAAAAATGAATTTGGACCTGTGTCTAACACCATGCACAAAAATCAGATCAAAATGGATTAAAGATCTCAATATCAGACTTGAATCCATAAAGCACATTGAAGAAAATATAGGAAAAACCCTCCATGACATTGAAGCTAAAGGCATCTTCAAAGGTAAAACATCACTAACAAAGCAACTAGAAGAAAAGATAAACATATGGGACTACATGAAACCAAAAGCTTCTGCACCTCAAAAGAAACAGTGACTAAGATACAAAAACAGTCCACAGAATGGGAAAGAATATTCACCCAATACCCATCTGATAAGGGGTTAATATCCAGGATATATCAGGCACTGGTAGAACTTTACAAGAAGAAAACAAACAACCCCATCAAAAAATGGGGAGAAGAAATGAACAGAAACTTCAGCAAGGAAGAAATTCGAATGGCCAAAAAACATATGAAAAAATGCTCATCATCACTAATCATCAGAGAGATGCAAATCAAAACAACAATGAGATACCACTTTACACCACAGAGACTGGCACATATTCAAAGAGCAAGAACAACAAGTGCTGGCGTGGATGTGGGGAAAGGGGACACTCATCCATTGTTGGTGGGAATGGCGGCTGGTACAGCCTTTCTGGAAAACAATATGGACATTCCTCCAAAGACTAGAACTTGAACTCCCATTTGACCCAGCCATACCACTCCTGGGAATCTACTCTGGGAAACCAAAAATACGCCAGTGGAAACACCATCCCTACTTTTATGTTCATAGCAGCATTATTCACAATAGCCAGAATCTGGAAGCAACCAGAGTGCCCGAAAATCGATGACTGGATAAAGAAGCTTTGGTACATCTACACAATGGACTCTCTTATATACTTTTAGCTTTTGAAACAACTTCTGGTGTTTTAAGATCCAAATGCCCCCCTTAAATACTAGTATCTCTCTCAACAATTGTGTGTCTTCTCAACACGTTTAAGCCTTTACCTCTCCATTAGCCCCCCAAATCCATCTGTTCTACTTGTTTTCTGGTGCTATCAAAGTAGATCTATTGTCCTAGCAGCCCCTCAGCACTGGCTGAAATATATAACGAGAATCAAAACAAATAGCAAAGCCTTTTAGTTTTCTGCTTTACAGCATTCAGAATAGCAACAATAGTGTTCTCTACACATCTGTAGGGCTCATACTGCTTAGTGGTCCCCAAACCTGGCTATGTTAGAGTCAGCAAAGAACTTTTAAAAATTACAACTGCTCGTATCTCTACCATAGATTCTGTTATTAATTGGGGTAGTGTGTAGGAATCACATACAAGCACACACACATCTGTACATAAATAATTCCCAGGTCCTACAACACCCCAATGTTATATACATATATAAACTTCTTATTCTAATATGTCACAGGATTGATAAACTGATTTAGGTCTTATAATTTATGGCCATCCTTATGAAAAGTTTGCAGAGATATTTCAGGAAGGAAACTACCTGTTCACTCTTGTTTCCTTTTCTCAAGAACAAAGTCTCTGACACCAGTTCAGACTCAATCTGTAATCTTATCTGTGATTCCGGCAAAATTGCTCAAAATCCTACTAAAATATCTGCTGTTTTGTATTTGTAGCATAGCATATTTGTAGTTTTGCACCCAGAGACCCAAGAAAAGATGCCTTGATATTTAACCCTCAAATCATTTCTACTAAGTACTTTTCATAATATTCTAACACAATAATCCCAGGACTGTGCTCTCTTTAGTCACTTCATTCATTAATACTCTTTAATTACTTAAGATTTGGGATTCCTTCCTTATTTACCTCCCTTACTGGTGTTCTATCAGATGTCCACTTTTTTCTTCCTTTGTATTATTTTTTTAAATTAGAAGTTGAGAGTTTAAGAAGTTTTAATGCTGTGCTTCTGTTAAAAACTTCTGGAGAATCAGGTGCTTCTCTCCAAAGGAAAATCTTGGTCTCTGGGCATAAAAACTCAGAAGGACAAAAAGTGATATCTGGCACAAAAGGTTAAAAAGTAGGCAAGAACTATTAGTTTTAAACTGGGTACCAAGAGCTACTGTAAAATGGCTCAGAGAACACTGATTTAACCAAACTGTCCTTCTATGGGTAAGAACCTATAAGCAGTAGAAACTTTATGAGTTTTTAATCTATTTGGACTAATAAAAAGCAGGGCAAAGACTATGTTAGTCTAGGAATCTTCTGAAACAAAATAGTTGGTACACCTGAACATTGAGTTTATAATTCTATTAAGGAATAGAGAAGATTTGATTTAAAAAAAATCCCTGGTCCATGATATGAGTCTTAAACATAATAAATTATTCTTGAATACTTAAGTATGACCTATTTTCAGTGATATTTTAATCTGATCTATTGAGGTCTAAGGATTCAAATTAATTCATTTTGAGACCACTAAGAGGAACCACAGGGAAGGAGCTGAGGGTATTCAAGGCCCCAGCCTAATTTTAGAGTTATTTGAGTCTATTCTAGGCGGTGTTATCTTAAAATAATCTAGAATTAAAATAATCATAATTTAATTAAGATAATTAAAATTATCTTAAAATCATCTTAATTCAAATATTGCAAAGTTTTCCTATCAGAAAATTTATAGCAGAAACAATTTTTTTAAATGTTGTAATTTTGGGGCCAGAGCAATAGTACAGTGGGTAGAGCCAGTAGGGTGTTTGACACAGCCTACCTTGGTTCTATCCCCAGCACCATTATGGTCCCATAAGCACCAACAGGAGTAATTACTGACTTTAGAACTAGGAGTAATAAATCCCTGAGCATTATTGGGAGTGCCCCACCCCCAAAAATAACTAGAATGTTGGGTTTGGGGGGTCAGAGTGATAATACAGCCAGTTTGAGCATTTGCTTTGCATGTGGCTGACCTGGGTTTAACTCCCAGCATCTCATATGGTCCCCCAAGCACTACCAGGAGTAGTTACTGAGTGTAGAGCCAGGGGTAACATACGAGCATTGCTGGGTGTGACCCAGAAAACAGAAAAGAAAAAAAGAATGGTGGGTTTGCACAATCAGAATAGGGACAGAGTATGGAGCAGTGCTGGATTTTTAACTCAGGTAACTGCTAGAGGAGATAGACCATATCCCAAAACACATTGTAGAATGAAGGTATTTTCCTGGAGAAATAAAATAGCTAAATTCTGGACATTCTTAGCCACCTATGGAGTATTTAATGGAGATTATAAAATATTTAGGAATAGAAATTAAAATAATGAGAGATTTTAACTGTGGTTCTCAGTATAGAGATTATAGTTAAGGATATATTCAAATTACTGTTTTATAATTTGTAATTTATTATTACTGGTTTTGGCATGTTGAATACGCATCAGAAGCTTGCTAGGCTCTGCTGTGCGGGCAGTGTACTCTCAGTAGCTTGCCAGGCTCTCTGAGAGGGGTAGTTAGAATATTCATGGTAATTTGGAGATAAATTGCGGAGACGTTTTGTGTCTGCATGCAATGGGGGAGAGCTGGTAGCTGCTCTGCCTAGTGTATCTGTGTCTGTGGTTCAAGCATTCCTGAGCTTGAAATACTTTCCTCTGAAGGGTGGGTCTCTGTAGGCTGGGTCTCTGACAAGCTGGGCTGGAGATTGGCTTAGTCTCTTGGGTGGAGATCTGATGAGCTGTGGATTGTGGATGATGATCAGTGCCAGCATGGAGTGGGGGTTCCTCTGGGTTCTTCTGAGGCTCTATTGGGGTAGTGGACTCAGGCGAAGTCACTCGTGTTCAGTGGTGTGCAGGGAGTGTAATTGGGAGAGCTGGTAGCTGCTCTGCCTGGTGTATCTGCATCTTCCCTGTTAGAACTGAGGGGGATTCAGTATCAAACTTACTGCTCAAGCCAAACACAGTGATGTGGCGGGCACCCGCATCAACACAGGGTCTGGGGAATATCTCCGTGGATGCTTCTTGCTCCACTACCCGAGGAGGAAGCAACATCTCCTGCTCCTCCACTTCCTCCTCTAGGAGGGCTCAGAGATCTGGCCCTACGAAAGCAGGATGAGAATGCTATTCAGGTCTCCCAAAGAGCTATCGAAAGAGCTATGTTTGGAATATCACGCCTCATTCAAGTGAGAGAAGGAATCTGGAGTTCCAACCTCCTTCGACGATCCAGAGGCAGGGACACTCTCTCATTTGCCAAGGCATCTAAAATCAGATGGGCTGGATATGTAATGTGATTTGGAGATGACCGCTGGACTAGATCCATTACCGACTGGATCCCATGGGAAATCAAAGGATCATGTGGCCGCCCACCTACAAGATGGTCAGACTTCTTTGTCAAGACCCTGAGCAAACGGTTTGAGTCTCTTCGTATTCCTGAAGCAAGCAGATGCCATTGGGCGACACTGGCATGTAATAGGGTCAAATGGAAACGTTATTGGTGCCTGCTCAAGCAAATCGATGAATAACAGGATGCCACGTGATCAAGTGATATATACAAAATACATGCAAGTGAAAGAGGTAATAAAAGAGCAAGAACAACAAAAGCTGGCATGGATGCGGGAGAAAATGATTCTCATCCACTGGAATGTTGACTGGTATACCTTTTTGGAAAACAATATGGGCATTCCTCCAAAGACTAGAAATTGAGCTCTCATTTTGACCCAGCCATACCACTCCTGAGGAATATATCCTGAGAAGCCAAAAACACACAGCAGAAACATAATCTGTTCTTTTATTTTCATAGAAGCACTATTCACAATAGCCAGAATCTGGAAACAACCAGAGTGCCTGATGACTGGATAAAGAAACTTTGCTACATCTACACAATGGAATACTATGCAGCTGTTAGGAAAAAATGAAGTTATGAAATTTGTCTATTAATGGATGGACTTGGAGAGGATCGTGAAGGAAAAAGATCATGAAGGATCAGAAGGAAAAAAGACAGATGTAGGTTGACTGCATTTATTTGCATCATATAAATACATATATATTTATGATATGTATATAGTTACATAATACATATATGTATATATACATATCAGACACTAAATACATATATATGTATATATTTATTTATATATACATATTCATATGTGATATCATATATGTATATATAGAAACACTATGTGTATGTGTATATCTATATATGTATATAGATATACACATATATCATTATATATACATATATATTATAATACCACTATCCAAGTCAGGCAATGGATAAGGAGGTCTGCAACAGGTGGACTCTACCACAAGCATGTGGCAGTCAGAGGTTAGGTAAGACAGAGAAGGGAACAGTGTGCTAATAATCGTTGAAAATGATAATACCAGCCTAGAACTGAGCATTGAATATAGGCAAAAGATACACACGATAGCCTCTAAATGTGTGTATTGCAATCCACAATGTGTAAGAGAAGGAAGAGAGAGAAAAGAGAGAAAAGAGATGAAGAACCTGCCATAGAGGCAGGCTAAGGGATGGGAGAGGTAATTGGGGACATCGGTGGTGGAAAATGGGCACTGGTGGGTGGCTGGGTACTGGAACACTGTATGACCGAAACCCAAAATGAACATCTTTGTAATTGTATATCTCAAGGTGGTATAATAAAATATTTTAAATAAAAAAATTAATAAAAGTAACAAAATAGAAACAATTGAAAAAAAGTCAAATGAATTCTGCAATACTTAAAACACTGTTGTAGGAAGACCATGAACTTATTTTAAGCAAGATTATTGACACTTTTCCATTGACATGGTGTAATGAATATTTTAAAGTTCTCTTTTCACCTTTGCTTCTTAACTATCAAACTGGCTTATCAATACTTTCCATGGCTGAATTAATATTGAACTCCCTCTAACGGGGCAGTATCCAAACTTGCTCTTTAGACATTGGCTAAATAGTACAGTGGGTAGGGACTTGCCTTGCACATGGTCAACCTGGGCTCAATCCCTGAGCATTACCAGGACTGACCTCTGAGTGCAGTGCCAAATGTAAGCCCTGAGAATTGCTGGGTTTGGAGCCCAAAACAAGACACAACAAAAAGACAAATTTGTTCTTTATCTTCCTTTTTTCCCTTCCCTTCATGGATAATTCATTCAGGAAGGCCTTACAAAGAACTGAGCATGTCTGACCTCCTTGTCTTGGGCAGGGAGGAGTTGTGGGAGAGTACAGGATAATAATATTATGGGACTAAGGTAAAGAGAACATTGGAATAGGATGGCTGTCCAGTGTGTATGCCAGCAGAGTCAGATGTTTCCCTCTCCTTAGAAAACTGTTGTAAATGAATGATGAAATATACAACAATGTGTGTGCTTTTAGACTTAAGGCAATTCCTTTTTTCACCTCTGGAACTGTTTTCTTTCTAATTCTACTTTCTTCAAGTCCCCTCTAGATTTATATTCTACCCAGTCTTCTTTAAATGATAGTATCAGGGCTGGAAAGAGTACAAATGTTAAGGCTCTTAGGGGAAGCAGATGTGTCTTATTAGCACTTGAGGCCAGAATATTCATAGTCATTAACATGCGGTTATGGGCATGACCCTAAGCATGACAAAACTCCCTATATTGACTCTAAGCACCATCAGACACTAAGCCTCTAAGTACTGACCCTAGTGTGGCCAAAAACTCCATCAAAAACTCTGAAAAACCAAACAATGGTTTTACAACCTTCTATTTTTCTCATCTTACTAGTAAGATCCCTTAGTAATCTTATCAACTACCACATATGTACAAGTGACTTCCAAGTCCAACATATAGATCACCAGACAATGCAACAGTTTGGAATAAAGAGGAATACATTAATGAAATATTTAAAGCAATATTGTTTCAAGCATCTTGTAGAAGAATGCTGCCAAGATCCCCCAACTTACCATTTTCAACTCTTGAGTTTTTGCCCTTTTATTCTGTTAATGCTCAATCCTTCTTCAATTCCCAGAGGCAGCAGAGCTAAGAATTACACTAGTGTCTGCGTTCTTCTCACACTGAGTCACTCAAACAAGTACTTTTGATTTACTTTGTGTCTCTTTCTTGAACCGCTTTCATCTGTATTTCTCTTCCCGAATTTCTATCTCAACACAGAGCTGCTTGATACTATTGCAAATGATGTCTTGGTTTTCAATCTTTTCTTCACCAATTAATTATCCCACTGCTTCTAGTAATTTATTTAACTGAAAATATTATCATGCAATTCCCCTGCTTAAAATTCTTTGACAGATTCTCATTACCTAAACAAAACATCCTAACTTCCTGGTTTTGCCTGCAAGATTCTTTATCATCTCACCCCGCCGATCTTATACTCAGTTTCAATAACACTCTACACGTCTGGATTTGAATGTGATGACTTGAACCAGGCTTTTACTGAGGTATGTCTAAGTTCTGCCAGGAGTTAAGATAATTAATTGTCTTCATTTGTCTGCAAGAAAAGTTGCCCTTGAAACAAATGTGAAAAGTGCTCAGAACATTTATATTCTACAGTCAATGAGTTTCTGAAATAATCAGAATTGTATTCTAGGAGCAGGAGATGAAACATACACAATGACTGCAAACTCACCAACCTCTTGGAATTTAATTTGTGAATTTGATTCTATAGATAAAAAGCTTTCAAATCATTTTTATAAAAGAAAAAAATAGACAGTTACTTACATTGGCAGTAGAGAAAAAATAGACAGTAGGGAGAAGTAGGAAGATATGATTGAGGCATCTCCCCAATCTTCTTTATGGCCTTGATAAATTTTTAAGTCTAAAATATTTTTGTATTAATAGTAACTTAAACTCACAAAGTAAAGTGAAAAATGAGTCAGTTACATTTCCTTTCTTCAAGACAGGTATATAGTGTCTTAGCAAATTGAATCATACCAGCAAAAATTTTGAATCTTTTATGGACCAATATCTAATACTTCTTAAAAGAATGTTTTCTGATCACTTCTGCTTATACAAAATAGTAAGGCCATTGATAAGTAGATTTGAGGATAAAAGTGTTACTCCTCATTCATTTCTGGGCACATTTTACAAATATTGAATTCAATTTTGTAAGATTTTTTAAGGCATGGATTATTAACATTCACTGAAAGTTACATAATAATAGTCAAGGCTCTGGGTTCATTTCATGTCCTTTACAAAAATGTGGCACTGCCTTGGGCGTAATATATATTCAATAAATAATACTTTTAGATTCGAATATAATTATTCTCCACATAATTCTGCAGGAGTAGTTTGACATTTGAAGGGTTTGCTGTTCATAGTAAATCTTATTACTGTGGCTTTTTTATTATTCTTATATCAGTGGACACACAGGAAATCTAAGAGCATATTTGATATATTTAGAATTTATATTTAGAATTAGGTTTAAAGCTAATACAATTTACTGACTGCACTGACCAAAAAAAAGTTTACCCTGCAAGAAAATAATAGCATTTCCACTTTATTTATACCAATCTGCATAAAATCAAAGAAACAGAACTGGACACCGAAAGAAGACACTTAAAGGAGAATATTCAAACAAGTTTCAGATCACTTAAGCAAAGATACTGAATAGTGCATACACTTGTATAACAAGCCACAGATGATGATAATTGAAGAGTATTGGCTCATAAGAATGTGTCTTACCATTCTGTGACCATAGATACATCCAAGGTGCTGATTAGGCTTCATAAAAGACAGCCATTCTCCTTGTATCTTTTTTCAACCCTAATTATGCTCCTTCAACTTTCATGTTCACTGTATTTGACTAGACAATGACAATCTAAACACATTTCCACAAATGTGCAATTTCCAGAGGAATTGAAAGTGCTCTTGTAAATTTAAAGTTCAGCTTCTTGCTTATCACTTGATACTTTATTTCCCACATGGTCATAAAGAGTCTTACTTGCTTATGGAGCCTGGAATGAGTATTCTGAGATCAAATTTCCCTCTTATAATTATAAGAAACTACCCAAGTTATTGGGAAAATATCATTAGAACATATATTTTTGTTCTTTTATTAAAAGACTTCTGTGAAAGATTTTTTTTCTTTAATTGTGTGATCTGATTTTAAAGGGCTGTAATTATTTAAGATGAAGTTAACACATGCACAGTATATAAAAATAACTGAAGACTTTATTTTTTGAATATTTTATTTCAGAGAACCTGAATATTAATACAGAATTGTTTCAAATTATTTTCTAAGAAAAAGTGAATATAAACCCTCAATTTTCTTATATTTTTGCACATAAATATATGCATTCCCTTTTACTATATCATTGCTCTGTGCTCCAGACCTTTTCTTAATAGAATAACATATTTTTTTTTGCTTTTTTTTTGGGGGGTCACACCCGGCGATGCTCAGGGGTTACTCCTGGCTCTGCACTCAGGAATTACTCCTGGCGGTGCTTGGGGAACCATATGGGATGCCAGGGATCGAACCCTGGCTGGCACAGGCTGGCGTGCAAGGCAAACGCCCTACCCACTGGGCTATCGCTCCGGCCCCTATAATTTAAGATATTTGGGAACTGGAGAGATAGTAAAGTGGGTAAGGCACTTTTTGCCTTGCATGTGGCCTACCTGGACCCAAGCACTGCCAGGTGTAATTCCTCATGAGTGTAGACTCAGAAGTATCTCCAGAGCATCACTTAGTGTGGCCCCAAAAATCAAAATAAATGCTCATTAGTATAAGAGCTGTATACTTTCTTTCAAAACATTAAACCTTGATCATTATTACTACCTACATACATGAATCTGAAGCATAGTGATATTAGAAAATATGAATCACTGTCCACATAAGAGGTTACTTCAAGTTCTTCAAAAGTCCATCATTCCAACTATGAACAACACCCTGACATAGTGATAAGAATATCTGAGTGTTCAAAATATGAGGGCTAAGCACTCTATACTAGTTTCCAGTCATAGAAATGGTAAGGCACACATGGAACTCTTATTTAATTGATGGTAGTGACTAGGAGGAATCCATGATAAATATGACCATGTGGGATGTGACATCAGACGATGTGTAAAGATCTTACAGTTTTCTGTTGTTGCTCAGCCAATATTTAATAGGTCAAGGCATCAACAACATTTAATAGGTTAAGGCAAAAATAATTTTACAGACTAATTACCATTTGATCAGGGTTTGTTTGGGACAGGTGGCCAGTTAAACTGGTCCCAGTTTACATAAAGTCAGTTCAATTGGCATCTTCCACCTCTAAGTTGGTATGGTCAGTTGCAAAGGATGAGACAGATGCTATGGCATGTCCAGGTTACAAGCTAGATTTTATAACCAGGTTACAAGCTAGATTTTATAACCTCAAAGGTATATGCTGGCCATTTATTATACACTTTTTCTGCTCCCCCACACTGACTCCCTGGTTCAGACATATGCACCATTGTTTTTGTTAACAGGTATATTTAGAAAAGTTAGATATATATATTATATTAAGATATATTAAGAGATATTAAGAGCAAAGTCTGCAATATTAACATAGTTGTGGCCATAAGGTGTTATACGATCAGTAAACACCATCAAAGTATAGTTTTAAAGTCATGACAATAAGCAAGAGGAAGCAAAGATAAACAGGCGGGACTACATGAAACTAAGATGCTTCTGCACTTCAGAACAACACCAAGATACAAAGACAGCTCACAGATTGGGAAAAATTATTTACCCAGTACCCATATGATAAAGGGTTAATAGCCAAGATATATAAGGTACTGGTAGAACTTTACAAGAAAAAAAAAATCCAACCCCATCTAAAGATGGGGAGAAGAAATGAATAGAAACATTCTCAAAGAAATACAAATAGCCAAAAGACACATGGAAAAATGCTCTACATCACTAGTCATCAAGGGGATGCAAATAAAAGCAACAATAAGCTATCGTCTCATACACAGATACTGACACACATCCAAAAGAATAAGAACAACCAGTGCTGGCATGGATGAGGTGAGAAAGGAACTCACCTTCATCTTTGGTGGAAGGCCAACTGTCCAGCCTTTTTGAGGAATAATATGGGCATTCCTCTAAAACCTAGAAACTGAGCTTCTATATGATCAGCAATACACTTCTGGGAATATACTCCAGGGCTTCAAAAACACACAAAAGAAATGCCATCTGCATGTCTATGTTTACTGCAACACTATTCACAATAGCCAGAATCTGGAAGCAACCTGAGTGTCCAAGAACAGAGGACTGATTAAAGAAACTGTGATACATCTATACAATGGAATACTATTCAGCTGTTAGGAAAATAATGTCATGAAATTTTCTTTAAATGGATGGAGAGTATCATGTTGAGTAAAATGTGTCAAAAAGAGCAGGACAGACACACACTGATTGCACTCATTTGTGGGGTGTGGAAAACATAATATGAACCCAGTATCCAAGGACAGTATAACAAGGTCCAGAAGATTTGGTCATGGTTGGAGCCTGCTTCAACCACTTGGAGAAAGACAGTTGGGACTGTGAAGGAACACTATGACAAACATAGTGATAAATGATCACTCTGTAGAAGAACTACATGCTGAAAGTAGGTAAAGGAACAAATATAATAACCTCTCAGTATCTGTATTGCAAACTGTAATGTCCAATGGGAGAGAGAGGCGAGAGGGAGAAAGAAGGAAAGTGTCTGCCATAGAAACAGGATTCTGGGTATGGAAATTTGTAGGAGGGTAAAGGGGCATAATGGTAGTGGGAAATGTGTACTGGTGGATGGATGTATGTTGGAACATTGTGTGACTAAAACCCAATCATGAACAGCAGCCTGATTGTATCTCATAGTGATTCAATAAAATAAATAAATAAAGTCATGGCAATTTCATATTATATTTTTTGCTTGTGTTCACATTTGCTACCCTCATAGAATAGATATAAAAGTTCTCTAGTCTTAGTCTTGGCTGGGTGTACATTTGCTGCCCTCATGTTTAAATTTGATTACTTGTTTTACCTAGGAGATTATTCCAACCTTGGGGACATTAAAGGGACCATTTTCCACTTTTTTTCCTATTCAGGTAATGTCACATGAATTTCAATGTGATATTTGAAGTTAGCTATTCTTCCCAATTTGAACCTCTTCATTTACTTTTTCACATGCTTACAGCAGGCAGCTGGGATCAATGGACACATATTCCAAGAGACAGAAAGATGAAGCAGTTATGCCAGTCTGATAGACTGAACCTAAATCCTACCTAAACTTTGAGAAAACAAATTTATGGTGCCTTAATTTGGTTAATAATTCTTGGGTTTGTTTATATTCAAAAAACAGGATATATATTCAAAAAACAGGATATATAAATATGAAAAATGGCAAAAATTGAACTTTAATCAATTTCAAAGTATAGCTAGAGGAAACAGCCAGGAAGGAAAAGGGGGAAAACTCTCCTAGAATGAGATATTTAGGTTAAGACTTAATAATTGAAACAGTTGTTCACCAATAATTACTACTTTTTCATAGATACTTTTAAAGACCCCATCTATATAAGCATGTAAAAGTGCACTGCATTTGTATTAGAATATTTAGGTTCAAATAACAGAGTAAAATATAACAATACATTTTCCAAAGCATGAATATATATATACATATATATATATAGTGTAGATTTACAAAGGAAGGTATTATTAGACTTTCTTGGAGAATTCAGAGAAGTTATCTTCAGAAGGTTTTATTAGACTTTCTTGGAAAATTCAGAGAATTTACTTTCAGAGTGGGAAAACTTGAGCTAAGTTTTGAAAGGACGTCAATCAGATGAAAAGTAGAGAGAGTGAAGAACATGGAAATTGCAGGCAAGGAAAGAATCTTCAAGAGGAGGTGGTGGCATGCGATAAAATAATAACTGCAAACAAATTAAAGTTGTTTAGTCAAGGTTCCATTGAGTGGACTAGAAATGGCTGTATCATGAAGGAATTCAACATGTAGAGTATGTCATATCTATTAAAGAATTCAAAATATAATATAGGTGAGTAAAACCCACCTGTTTCTATTTATATGTTCACACAACACACATATGTACTTATATACACATATACTGTCTTCCCATTGTTCATAGATTTGCTCAAGTGGGCACTAGTAACATCTCCATAGTCCTGTCACAAGCAAGTGCAACCCAAGGGCATCTACTTGCTACAGGGACAGGAGGAGCCCAAAACCATTCTTCAGGTTATGGAACTGAGGTCCATAATAGTTACTAGTCTTTGGCATAAAAAGTAAATAAAACATGGTAGCTTGCCAGGCTTTACTGTGTAGGTGGTATAGTCTCAGTAGAAGGCTCTCAACCCGAGCATTTACTGATGAAACTTAAAGGAGGAAGATCAGGTTTTCTCTTGGATGGAGCTCTGAGGAACTATGGAGTCTGGATGTTGAGAATGACTAACTGCGTGATGTGTGGTTTGCTCTGGCTTCTTGCCAGGCTTACTGGTATCAGTTAAAACATGTCTATAACTGTTTAATATGTATAAATGTGAAAGAAATTGGGAAGAACCTTATGCAAAATTCAGTATCCTATAAAAAGCGGACATGTGGGTCTGGCGTGGTTGGGTCTCTTTCTTCCAGGGCAACTGGCATGGAGGCGGAGGAAAAGGGTAGGGCCCAAACACTCCACTCCGAGTCCGGCCAGCATGGTCTCTCCCTGCTCATGAGAGCAAACCCTTGGAGCAATGTTGGACTCGGCCAGGGGATGGCCCAGACCCTTACTGGGAGATCAGCTCCATGGGTTGCTTCTACATGGGGCTGGCCGAGCAGCACTGCTGTGGGTCTGAAGTGGATGAGACTGGATCTCTTCCGGGGTTGCAAATTAGCTGAGTCTGGCGTGGGTGGGTCTCTCTCTTCCGGGGCAACTGGCATGGAGGCGGAGGAAAGGGCAGGGCCCAAAACTCCACTCCGAGTCAGGCCAGCATGGTCTCTCCCCCACTCATGAGAGCAAACCCTTGGAGCAATGTACACATATACACACACATATATATTCATATATGAGTAAATATATATGGGAGTACAGGAAACTTAATTGAAAGAATTATATATAGTATATACTTGATATAACCATGAACTCTAATAAATACTAGAAACAACAAAAAACTATGATAAATTTCAGATTTCTCTCATTTATATTGCAAGTTCAGCTGAGACCAAAAAAAAACCTGAAATATTTGAGCTAAAATTCTGGTATAATGACTTTTTCAGTGTTACCTTTTGTAAGTTACATCTCTCTGCCCCTCAATTTCCTTCTCCATAAGACATAAATAATAATAGACCCTCTTCATACTAACTTGTTATGAGAATTTAAGAAATCATTTTATGTAAAGTATTTAGATGCACGCAATGGGGAGAAAAGGCTGCAAAGTTTAAGAAGAGAGAATACCAGAATGACCACCAACTGGGAACTCTTTGGCACCATTGCAGCAACATGGGAAGATACCATCATTGGCGACATCAATGAAGAATACAGCCGACTGGTTCAGCACCTCCATGATTGTGCGAAGAATGCCGAGAGAGAAAAGACACAAAAAAGATGCTTGTCTTCAAAAACTCTGAAGCTCATTCGTCAACCTGGCAAGGCACGAGCCTCAGGTGACCAAATGCTAATGTTCAAGCTTGCAAAGCAGTGCAGAGAAGTGATAAAGGAATACCTCAAAGAGAGAAGAGCAGAAATACTGGAAGATGCAGCAGAAGCTGGAAAAGGATTCGCAACACCCACCTGTCCTTCGCCAACTATAAGACCAAGATGACTGCCCGCCATTGTCCTGATGGATCTATCGCATCTCCCAGAAAGGCAATGGAGAAGAATACCCATGACTTCTACTCAGATCTCTTTGATAGCCACGTCCACCTGCCCACATACCAAATTCCACAGGATGGATATGTTATTCCCACTGTTCTCCCTTCTGAAATCTGACATGCCATTTCGTTGGTAAAGAAGGGAACAGCACCAGGCCCAGGAAAAAGTCAGACCCAAACACCTGAAGAATCTGCAGTCAGTACTCCTCAATACAAGGCTCAGCTCTTCACACATTACCTGTCTGAATGCAAAGTGTCCTCTCAATGGAAAACCAGCAGGACAGTTCTACTGTTCATGAAGGGAGACATCCACAACATCAGCAACTATCACCCCCATCTGCCTGTTGTCTGTCCTCTAAAAGCTGTTCACTCGAGTCATCCTGAACAGGATTGGAAGAACATTAGATGAAGGGCAACCATGGAGCAAGCTGGCTTCCAAAAAGGATTCAGCACAATCGACTATATCCACACGGTAACCAAGCTCATTGAGGTTTGTAGGGAGTTCAAGGTGCTGCTCTGGCTCACGTTCATTGATTTAAAGAAAGCTTTTGATTCTCTTGAGACCAAAGCAGTTGTCGAAGCCTGGGCCAAACAGGGTGTTCAAACCCAATACATCAAGATCCTTTGTGAGCTATATTATGGATTCACCACCAGGACCTCATCATTCTACAAGTAAGTGATCATTGATGTCAAAAGAGGGGCTTGGCAGTGTGATACCATTTCACCAAAACTCTTCAGCACCACCCTTGATTACCTCATGCGACAATTAGAATGGGAAGAAATGGGAGTGAAGATAGATGGTTGGCAACTACACCACCTGGGCTTCGCTGATGACATCATTCTAATAACACCAGACATTAGCCAAGCGGCACAAATGCTGGCTGACTTTGACCAAGAATGTGGAAAGATAGGTCTACAGCTGAATCTCAACGAAACTATGTTCATGAAAAATGAACTAGTTCCAGAGGCCCCATTCACTCTCAATGGAACACACATCTCTGAATGCAGCAGTTATGAGTACCTAGGTCGAGAAGTCAACATGATGAATGACCTAAAACCTGAACTGCGCAGGAGGAAGAGATCGGCATGGAATGCTATCAAAAGCATCGAAGAAATAGCCAAAAAGAAAGAACCTCTGGCTCCAGGCACATCTCTTCAACTCCACCATTCTCCTTTCATTAACATATGCCTTAGAGACCTGGGCCCTAGGAAAGCAGGATGAGAATGCTATTCGGGTCTCCCAAAGAGGAATTGAAAGAGCCTTGCTTGGAATATTACATGTCACTCAAGTGAGAGCTGGAATCCAAAGTTCCTACCTCTGTTGCTGTTCCAGAGTCAGGGGCGCTATCTTGTTTGCTAAGGCATCTAAAATCAGATGGGCTGGACATGTAATGAGATTTGGAGACCACTGCTGGACTAGAACCGTTACCCACTGGATCCCACAGGACGTCAAAAGATTACGTGTCTGCCCACCTACAAAATAGTCATACTTCTTCGTCAAGACCCTGAACAAGCGATTTGAGGCTCTCTGTATTCCTGCAACCAGATTCCATTGGGCTACACTGGCACGTGACAGGGCCCAATGGAAATATTACTGGTGCGCTTGAGCAAATCGAGGAATAATGGAATGTCAAGTTTTTAAGTGATCAAGTAATTTAGTTTCAATCACACTAGTCATGGAAGAACTCAGTGCTTTCATTATTCTTCATATTTTTCTGCTATAGAGTCCTGTTTTATTTGATGAAACTTGCCATACCCACTTTTTAAAATATATTTTATTATACTAACATGAGATAAACAATTACAAAAATGTTCATGCTTGGGTTTTGGCAATACAGTGTTCCAACACCTATCCCTCCACCAATGCCCATTCCCCCCCGATTCCCTCCCTCCTCCATTAGCCTGCCTCTATGGCAGGTTCTTTATCTCTTTTATCTCTTTCTCTTTCTCTCTCTCTTCCTTCTCTTACATATTGTGGATTGTAATACATATACTTAGAGGTTATCATGTGTAACTTTTGCCTGTATTTAATGCTAAATTCTATGTGATAATAGCACTTTCTACAATTATTGGCACACTGTTCCCTTATCTTTCTTACCTAGCCTCCTGACTCCCACACGTTTGTGGTAATTTCCACCTTTGACAAGACCTCCTGATCCATGTTTTCCTGACCTTGGATGATGGTATCATAATATGTATATGTGTATATATGTCATGCAAATAAATGCAGTCATCTATATCTTTCTCTCTCCTTCTGGCTAATTTCACTCAACATGATCCTCTCCATATCCATCCATTTATAGGTAAATTTCATAACTTCATTTTTCCTAACTGCTGCATAGTATTCCATTGTGTAGATGTACCAAGTTTCTTTATTCAGTTATCAATTCTCGGGCATTCTGGTTGTTTCCAGTTTCTGGCTATTGTGAATAATGCTGCTATGAACATAAAAGTAGGGATGGTATTTCTGCTGCGTGTTTTTTGGCTTCCCATAAACCACTTTTGACCCAACTTTTAAGTTAAAGCAAAACTTGATGAACTATTTACATCTTTATAATTAATTTCATACTCCTGGAATTAAATTCCTAGAATAATTAAATCCATACTCCTGGAATTATTCCATACTCCTGGAATTAAAGCTTGATGTTGTAAAAAGCCCATTGTAAATATAAATTAGAATATTTATCTATCTCTGTCCCATTTAACATAAACAAAGATATTTTTGCCCTTTAGAAGCACTCTAGGGTGAAGTATATTTTCTCAAACACTAAGGGAGTTTAAGTGCAGCTTCAGTCAAAGTTGGCCAAACCAAACCAGTATAAACTTGGTTTATCTTCCTCACCCTGCCCTCAGAACCCATTACTTCTTCCACACCTTCTATCCCCTCCCAAAACTCTTTCATTTCCTTCCTCCTCTACGTGCATTTCTTTCTTATATTAATTACAGAAGTTCCATAAATATCATCCTATCTATCTATCTATCTATCTATCTATCTATCTATCTATCTATCTATCTATCTATCTATCTATCTATCTATCTATCTATCTATCTATCTATCTATCTATCTATCTATCTATCTATCTATCTATGCTTTTTTGGGTCACACCCGGCATTGCTCAGGGGTTTCTCTTGGCTCTGCACTCAGGAATTACTCCTGGCAGTGCTCAGGGAACCATATGGGATGCTTGGGATTGAACCTGGGCCGGCATAGGCTGGCCATGTGCAAGGCAAATGCCCCACCCACTGGACCATCGCTCCAACCCTAATATCGTACATTTAAAAAAAATGCTCACTAGCCCTGCAGTCATTTTTAATGGACAGAAACTATTCTATCTCTCTCTCTCTCTCTCTCTCTCTCTCTTTCTCTGTTGCAAAGTAGAACTCTGAATAAGCAAGACTTTTTATTAAAGAAAATCACCAGACTTTAAAGAAGCAAAAGCTATTAAAATGCCATTTAAATTCATCCATTTGAAGCAAATGCAGGTTGCTGGGCCTCTTCTGGTGAGTTATAGGGCTATATATAAAGGAATGCATGCCATAAGAGAATTATTAGGAAAAGTCATACTCTCTAATTCATTAACTTTTTCTTTCTCACACCCTTTAATGTGCTTCTGTGCTAGATAGATGCGTGCATATACCTCTGATGGTGGGTGTAGCCAGACAAGAGTGGCTGGACTAGAGCTTTTTTGTGAAGGCACTTTTTGATGTCCTTTGTGTTGGCATGAGTGTAGCATGCATGCAGTTTTTTCACCTCCAAGAACCCAGTGCTTCCTGATTCTGGTGGCAGTGACTAGGATGGTTATCCTGAAGCACCTGTTTGTAGACAGTACAGCGCCAGAGCAGCTAGAGAGAGACAGACAGCACTAGGAGAGGAAAACAAAGCTTCAAAAGTCAGTACCACCAGTATGGAGATTAAAAATATCCATTTCTACCTCACTTTACTGAATTAGTCTCTCTAAATGATATTATTATTATTTCATATTAATTCATATTATTTCATATTATTCATATTATTTCATATTAATGAGCGCCCGGCTCATCGAGTTCCACCCTGCAGCAGTCTTTCTTAAATCCGGCTCAGGTATGCCGGTCCAGAGACTTCGCAGACATGGGGCAGAGCTGCTAGGGGCTCTCCCTGTGACCAGCCACTCACGAGGCACCGGGAGGGATGGTGGGTTCTAGTCCTGGCCCACCACGTCAGCAGAGCCTCGCAACAAGCCAGGCGACCCCCACTCCATGAGGGCCTCCATTTTCCACGTCTGGACTTCTCTCTCGTCAGACCTCCACCCAGCAGACCAGCCTATCAGCGGCCGGCTCGTTCGGCAGCAATAAATGCGTGGACTTAAGAGATGCCTACTTAGAGTATGCTACCTACGGCAGAGCCTGGCTACCCGTGTTGTATTTGCTATATATGCCAAATACCAGTAACAATTATAGACTCATTCCACAATGGATTGAGGCTCTTTATGTTCCTGAGCAAGCAGATGCCTTGGGCTCTACTAGCATGAGACAGGACATATGGAGATGTTACTGGGGCCCGCTCGAGCAAATCGATGATGAGCGGGAAGACAGTGATACAGTGATTAATGGAATGCCAACTGTGAAATAAACTCTCAGAGGAATGCTAAGAAGCTAAAATCTCTACCCAGAGGATTGGTAATTTGAATTAAAACACAATAAGCAAAGAGAGGTGGGGACTAGTCATTCAGAAGGTCCTGGTAACTTACTGACTTCTCACTCCATGTGTCTTTGTATTTTTTTATACTATTTTTTTTTACATCCTTGGTACATACTCAGATCTTCGTCAATCAGCTACAAAGAGCAAGTGCTTTGGAGGAATTGGAGCTACTCAGTACTGCCAGGTGTTAAAGCGCTGATTTTGGCTTTTTAGGAAATACATTCTGGATTGAGAAGTGCCAGTGCGCAAACAACAGATTTCTTTCCATGCAAGTTCAAATTTGACATCTCCAGATAAAGGTGCAGTACCACCCTCACTGAATATCGTCAATCGAGTCTAATCATGAGTGTAACAGTCTTTAGATGGTATGAAATGAGGTATACTTATTGCTCACCATTAACCACTTCAAAAATGTTCATTGTTGTTGGCCTTTACTTAATGCTCCCTTCATGTTTCAAATGTATGTTCAAGCAGAAATAGCATTTTTTTTAAAAAATGCAAAGCAAACTGATTTCTCATATTTAGATCAATAAAAGGATATCCAATGAGTTCCTTGCCAAAGGGCAAAAGTACAAATTTCAAAACACTGGAGTCAGCAGCATTACAAAAATTCTATTTTAAAAGCAATTCCCTCAAAATAGGCCTGTCTCTCAAGGATCACCAGTTTGGAAAGTTAGGCCCTGGGCTTTGTGGATCATTTGACTGAGACTCCACCCACTAAAACTGATAGAATTTTGAAAGCAAATGAAAACATAAGATATGAAATAAGGATTGCCCTTGAATGTGAATACTTCTTTCTAGCCAATATGCTAAAAGTAAAATACGTGCTTTCAAAACTGCCAGCTTTAAACAGTGATTTTCTGAAGTATACTAGTAGATTCTTGATGGAGATGGAGGTGGGAATAGGAGCTGTGTTTTATGAGCTTAATAAATTATATCTAATTAGACATCTCTTTTGATTTATGAAAAATTAGCACAGAAAAGCATTTGTTTGACAACATAAAGTTACTCAACACTTTGCAAAGTGGGAATAGAATCGGTAAAGTCAAAGGGCAGATACTTATAATTCTTCATGGAGAGTTAATAATGACACGTTTCCCCCTTAGATATATGTGTCACTCCTATAACTTAAAAACCAAATCTAAGGTAAGAAACTCATTGAATTTCTTAAATTTTAATCCTAAGATTGTCTTCCATCACTTCCTTAGACATAGTTTGGTGCCTTGAAACAGAATTCAGTGAAGTCCTTTCTTCACCCAGTATTGCTTCATCCCTGAAGCCCTGGAGTGCATGTTTCTTTTCTTTGCACGTTTCCCCCCTTATTTCCTTATTTTCTGATGGGATTCTGCCTTAGTCTCATAAGAACTGTTGCTCCAGAATAAGAGCTGATTACTTATACTCACTCCTATTATTGACATGCCCCCAAACACACCCTTTTTAAAAATTTTTTATTATGCCACTGTGAGACATACAATTACAAAGGTGTTCATAATTGATTCTTGGTAGTACAGTATTCCAGCACCCCTCCCTCCACCTGTGCCCCATTTCCACCACCAATGTACCCCCCCTCCCCCCACCCCCAGACTGCCTTAATAGCAGGTAGCCCCATTTCCTCTCTTTCTCTCTCTGTCTCTCTCTCTGTCTCTGCATCTCTCTCCCTCTTATTTTACACATTGTGGCTAGCCCTGCAGATATTTAGAGTTTATCACTTAAGTCTCTTTGTGTATATTCAATGGTGAGTTTTAATCTGCCATTACCAGTTCCCACATTTAGTAAAACATTGGTATCTATTTATATCCTATTAATGAATGCAGTCATTCTATATCTGTCCTTTTTCTTCTGACTAATTTCACTCAGCATGATAGTCTCCATGTCCATCCATTTGCAGGTAAATTTCATAATTTCGTCTTTTCTGACAGCTGCATAGTATTCCATAGTGTAGATGAACCACAGTTTCTTTAGCCAGTCCTCTGTTCTCGGGCATTTATGTTGTTTCCAGATTCTAGCTATAGTGAATAGCGCAGAGATGAATAAAGAAGTACAGATAGTGTTTCTGCTATGTGTTTTTCGGTCTCTCTGGTATATTCCCAGGAGTGTTATTGCTGGATCAAATGGGAGCTCAATATCTAGTTTTCGGAGGAATGTCCATATTGTTTTCCAAAAGGGCTGGACCAGTCGGCACTCCCACCAACAGTGGATGAGAGTCCCTTTTTCCCCACATCCACGCCAGCACCGGTTGTTCTTGCTGTTTTGGATGTGTGCCAGTCTCTGTGGAACACACCCTTTTTAATCTTGTATCTTAAGAGTCATCTGGGTCGCCATGTGATGTGTCTTCCTCCATGTGTGGTGAACTCTTTGACCATCCATACTCTCACCCTTTGGGCTGGGGGTGGAACCCAGAGCCTAGCTGTTGTGAAGTGTGAGCTCACCTGCTGAACTGCATCCCAGCCAACAATCTCTCTTCTTTATCGCCTATTTCCACTGAAATATTCTGAATTTTAGACTGACCTTGTATTGGTGACTGGTTATCAGTATCACCATATATGGAAGCAGTAAGGAGATATGATGAAAGGAGACTCTCCTGGGGCATTGAACATCCTTTTCCTGTCAGATGACTATTCCTAAACATCTCATTTTACTCATCATTCCAGGTATAGTACCAGGAGGCATGGAAATATGCACACACCATTCAAAGACAGGTCACAAAAACCACAAAACCTCCCAGGCCCAGGAGAAGGCCAGCTTCGGAGAGAGGCAACCAGACACGTCCAGGACAGAGGAGCAGAGGACCAGAAAACACAACTGATAAGCCACTCAAAAGACTCCTGATGATGTATGTATCTGAACTTTAAGATATAAGCTATTTTAATGTGTTTAAAACTCTTTAAACACATTAAAATATTAAGACTTTAAAAAACAAAAAATATTAAGGCATTAAAAATGTGTGGAAATTCCCATATGAATTGTAAACCTGCTGTGTTCCCTTAGTCTATGTAAACAGGTTGTTGATTTAGAAATACATGACTTAGCATTGGGGCCAGAGCAATAGCATAGCTCATAGGGTGTTTGCCTTGCACGTGGTGGACCAGGGTTCAATCTCGGGTATTCCATATGGTCCCCTGAGCACCGCCAGGATTAATTCCTGTATGCAGAGCTAGGAGTAACCCCTGAGCAATGCCAGGTATGATCCAAAAAGAGAAAAAAAAGAAATGACTTAGCATAGTTAAGGTATAAAAAGGCTCAAGACCAGACCAGCAACAGAGCAAGTTCTCCACTTACTCAGTCCCCACATCCAAAGTTATCTGGCTCTCTGAGTAAGTGGGTGGCATGTTCCATTTACAATGCTGAGAGCACTAGATGAAGGGCCCACTTCCTGGCTCAAAACTACCCTGGAGCAGACCTGCACTCTACCTCATACTGCTCTGCCTGTTAGAACCTCCTCGAAGTCTGGTGCTGACCCCTGGAATTTCAAGAGTCCTTGTAACATTCTGCTTATCCCTGAGAAACAGAAGCCACCAACACCCTACACATTGCTGACTCTGGAGCCATGTGGTCTGGAGCCATAATTAAGAAAGATGTATGATTATGAAGTGCTAGTCTTAAGGTAGAGTTAAGTCACTGTCACTGTCTTCCCGTTCATCGATTTGCTCGAGCGGGCCCCATTAACATCTTCATATGTCCTCTCATGCTAGTAGAGCCCAAGGGCATCTGCTTGCTCGAGGAACATAAAGAGCCTCAATCCATTCCAGAATGAGGTCTATAATTGTTACTGGTATTTGGCATATCAAACGCAACACTGGTAGCTTGCCAGGCTCTGCCGTGCAGGTAGCATACTACCTACTAAGGGACATCGGTGGTGGGAAATGGGCACTGGTGGAGGCGGGGTGCTGGAACACTATGTGACCGAAACCTCCAAACATGAACAACGTTGTAATTGGTATATCTCATGGTGCTATAATAAATATTAATTTAAAAAAACATGTCTGTAGTCTGTGTGATATAGTTTGGATGGTGTTAGTGGTAGCCACTGGTGCCTCAAAGACCTTTGTGAGTGATAGATTTGAATGCCCTTTGTGAAGGATGGATTTGAATAAAGCATCTAAAAACCATACTATTTGAGATTGGCTTTTTATTAATAACCTACGTTAGCGATTGTGACTGTTTTCCTTTTTTTGTTCCTTAGCTGTATCTCATAACAGGGTGACTCTAAAGTAATGCATAAGTGTTATGAAATACTTAGCCTTGATTTTTACTAAAATGTAAGCATCTCAAGCTGATCACACTGCAAGAGGCAGCAGAAATTGAAACAATATTATATTCACACATTTTAGGTTATGTTCACTTAAGACTTAGTCTCGTAGAACCACCTACACTATTTACACCATTATAACTCCGTTGTTATTGTTTATAGGCAAAATTTTTATTGTTTTATCATTTTAAAAACAAGACTTTCTCTGATATCAAATTAAAATGGCCAATCGGCATCAGGAAATTGTGCTAACATCGTATTTTAGCCTCTGAGCTGAGGAAGGGAGGTCACAGTTTCCACATCTATATTTGGTTTAGAAAACCACAACAGAGCAAGACTCAGAAACTTCTTGAGCAATCAGTAACGGAAGCCATCAGCATGCAGAGCTGCAGTCACAAACAAGGCTTAGGCCAAGGATGAAATTTGATTCCACATGAGCTAGTGAAAAATAAATTGTTCTAAACAGAAAAAAACTGTCAACGTGAGTCTAGGAACAGGCTTCCATATATTGGCCAATTTTAGTACAGCAGGTTCTCAAATGCTATTGTTTCATTCAACGTCATTTCATTATAATGTTGATGAAATAAAAAAAAAATCCCAGTCAACCATGAATGAAATGATGTTAGCTGAGAACTCTGTTTCTTTTCCTTTGCATTGCTTCGCTTGAAATCAGTTTCCAAAAATGTATCAGGGACACTAACTATGGGCTTGCTGTACTTTGCAAGTACTACAGCAGCCTTAACTAGGTTTTGGTATTTCTAGGCACTTTCTTAGATTAAAAAAGAAAGTGTATAGATCTCATACATCTTCCAATAAATTATTCCTACTTTTATTTCACTAAGAATATTTTAATTTTATGATTTTTCTTTATTTTTAGTGGAAATATTTAAACTTCTGGCAGTTCGCAACTAAGTGTAATTTGGCTTCCAAGATTTTCCAGCCATGTGGCATTGTCTGAAGACCTTTCTAGCTGTCACATAGGGGGAAATTCAGGGATGCAGCTAAGCAATAAAAAGTTATTCAATGTTACATGCTCAGGCTAGGAAGCGTTGACCTACAGCAAACTGGTTCACCTGAAGATATTTCCATCTCAATTTAATATACTGACAAATAGTTCTCTAGCACAATTTCAAATAAATTTCACTTTTTCTAAATTAATGCTATTTTAAGGTATTGTTTAGTATTCAGGTTTACAATATAGCTTATCCTGTCCATATCTGAAATTTCGTAGGTGGAGTTGATATAGGAGAGCTGGGAATTTACAGCTTGTCCCAGTAATACTTGCTGAGTCTATTTTCACATCTATATTTTTTGTCTAAGTAAACAGTGACAGTGTTCATAAAAAGGGTGAGGACAATCTGAAAAGTATACTGTTTCTAGTGGAAAATTTCAGAATCTGAATATGTGGAGGAGGTAAAAGAATGGGTTGGGTTAGGCACTTAGACACTGTCATTTACACTTTGAAATCTATCACCCTGTTAAGCTTTTTATAAAGCCAAAAAATCCCCAACACCCAGAACAAATATTTCCCCCTAGAATGGTTACCATTAGCAACTGCATCCTGTTGCTAGGCAAGTTCTGGTCAGTTCAGGAAGTGAAAGAGCAGCCTCCAGTCACAAGAGGCATTCCAATGAATGATGTACAGCTCTCCGTGACCTGTAGAGTGCATTTTAGCAGCTACTGGGTCATTATAGGACAGGTGAGTGGAATAGGTTTGTAAGAGATCCTCACTGGATTATATTCACATTTGTTTTCAAATATAAATTGACTAATGCCATAATAAGTTTTGACTTTCCTTTCAATTCTTAGGCATGGTGATGAACAATAACATTTATAATAATGTTTAAGGCATACAATATTCCAATACAAACCCATGAACAGAGTGAACATCCCTCCATCGATGTCTCAAGGTCCCCTCCCACCCCATCTGCTTGGTGGACTCAGTTCTGTAGGCTCTCAAGATCTGTTATCAGAAGATAATTTTATCTCCTTGCAATTTTTTTTTTTATTTTACATATATGAGAGAGATCATTCTGAATTTTTCTTTCTTTGTGACCTCACTCAGCAAAATACTCTCTAGCTCCATCCACATTGCAGAGAGATTTCATATTTTCTTATAGCAGAGTTTCATCTTTTCTTAAAGCTGAGTAATATCCAGTGTGTATATATAGCACAGTTTCTTTATCCGGTCCTTTGTTCCTGGACATTCAAGTTGTTACTATATCTTGGCTATTCTGAACAGTACTGCAATGAACATAGAAATGCAAATATCTTTCTAAAATAGTGTGTTGGGCCATTATGGTTATGTGCTAACAATCGGAAGTACTGGCTCATATGGAATTTCAATTCTTAAGTTATCAAAACTTAATTCAAATTTAATCAAAGACCTAACTATTATATTATGAATCCATAAATTACATTGAGAAAGACATAGGCAGTACTCTACGTGATATTGACTCTAGAAATATCTTCAATAATTCAATGTTATTGGTCAAGCAAAGTAGAACAGAAATAAATGGAACTACGAAAAATTAAGAAGCTCTGTACTATAGAAGAAATGATGACTAGAATAAAAAAACTCCTATAAACTGGAAGAAAATATTCACTCATCAGAGATGTCAAAGGGCTATTATAAATATACAAAACTTAATGAAAAGAACAAAAATCCCATCAAAAATGGGGGTGAAGAGATGTTGATACTTCCTCAAAGACAGATGCCAATAGATATATGAAAAAATATTATTTTCATCTCTTAGCACCGAGAAATGGAAATCAAAATAACAGTGATCTCTCATCTCAAACCAGTGAGATTGCCACACACTAAAGGAACAAAATAACTGGTGCTGATGGGGATATGGAGAAGAGAACTCTTATCTGTTGGTAGAAATGTCATCTGATTCAACCTCAATAGAAGACAGTAGAAATACTTATCAAAAGTTTCTTTTTAAACCATATTTTATGTAATAAAATTAAAAGTTTTGAGCTGGAATTCTTATAATAATGAGAAAAATTTATCAAGAAGCTAGGGTGTATTTTTAAAAATCTGTCAAATATATTTATTTCCTAATTATAGAGGTGACTACAAGAGTATCCCACCAGCACGGCAGAGCCTAGCAAGCTACCCTTGTCATATTTGATATGCCAAATACCAGTAACAATTATAGACCTCATTCCCATGACCTGATGGAATGGTTTGAGGCTCTTTATGTTCTTGGAGCAAGCAGATACCCTTGGGCTCTACTAGCATGAGACAGGACATATGGAGATGTTACTGGTGCCCACTTGAGCAAATCAATGATGAATGGGAAGACAAAGTGATACAAGTGATACTACTTTTGTTTAGTTGGGGAAAATATTTAATAGTAGGTCTTCCTGTGCACAACCCTATATATAGACTGAAAAGAAGTCTATATATAAGGCTAACTAATGCCATGCTAATAATGGAAAGGTTATTTATTTATTTGTTTATTTATTTATTTATTTATTTTTGCTTTTAGGGTCACACCCGGCAATGCTCAGGGGTTTCTTCTCGTCTCTGCACTCAGTAATTACTCCTGGCGGTGCTCGGGGGACCATATGGGATGCCGGAGATCGAACCCGGGCCGGCACAGGCCGGCCGCGATGCTAGGCAAACGCCCTACCTTCTGGGCTATCGCTGCAGCCCCGACATCTATATATAAGGCTAACTAATGTAATGCTATTAATGGGAAGGTTATTTTGTAACTCTGGTTTTATTTTGCTTTTGGAGGTTTGTGTTCTACATCCAATGGTGGATTATTCCTGCCTCTTTACTAAGGAAAGAGTTTGGAAGACCATAATCAGTGTTGGGGATCAAACTACGGCTGGTGGAGCTTAAGGCTAGTGCCTTTGATATCTTTCAAACCATTTGAGAAGGGAAAATAATATGATAGACTAGTTTGAACTGTCAAAGGGTCAATGCTACAAGTTTAGTTTTCACAGTGCTCCTCCCTCTTTTTGCTAGATATACTGGTGAACATGGTTATATATGTGTATATATACATATATAGATATACATATGGGGGGGCGCTCCCCGTTTTACTGGTGGGGCCGCTCGAGCAAATTGATGATCAACGGGAGGAATAGTGATAGAGAGATATGAGATATTCGTGGGTGATGCATATATACAAATATGCATATATATATATATGTATATGTGCACACAGACACATTTATATATATATATATAATCATTTACAGCATTTTACAGTCTATGATTTTATTCTTCAAAAATGTTTAAAGATTTCGTGGAGCTGGAAAATGCAAAAGGACTATTGCCTTGCAATAGTGGAAAGGACACTTAATTTGCAAGTGGCAGATTGGGTTTGACCCCCAGCATCATATGATCCCACAAACCTTTTTTTTTACTTTTAAGGTCACATCCAGCAATACTCACGGGTTACTCCTGGCTCTTTGCTCAGGAATTACTCCTGGAGGTGCTTGGGGACCATATGGGATGCCAGGGATCAAACCCTGGTCGGCCGCATGCAAGGCATTTGCCCTACCCGCTGTGCAATCTCTCTCAAACAAACTTTGTGTGGAGTAATTTTCCCTGATCCCAGAATCAGGGAAGAAGTTAAGTCCTGACAACCACTAGGTGTGACTCCAAAACAAAAGCAAATGTTTAAGATTTCCATATGTACTACTATTTTAAATACCATGCTCAAACAAATTGGGCAACCTGAAAGAATTGACAAGTTTTAGACTCATGATCTTTAGAGTAAGAAAAGTATTTTTCTACCGCTCTCAGGAAGAAAAGAGCTTGGTGCTGGAGTGGCAGTAAAGTAGTTAGAGTCCTTGCCTTGCACACAGCTGACCCAGGTTTGATATCCAGAATTCCATATGATACTTTAAGCATCTCCAGGAGTGATCCCTAAACACCCTTGGATGTGGCCCAAACTCCCCCCAACCTCCACAAAAGGTGAGGAAATAGCTGAGTAGAACAGTAACTTAAACAGCATCAAAATTAACTCTAACACATCTCTTTAACAACCAAAGTCTAGGACCAGATTAAAAAAGAAATTCTACCAAACCTTCAAGAAAACAAAACACTTCTTTCCAAGAATTGAAAACCTTGGGAGTGAGAGGGGACTCCTAAACCTTTTTTGTTTGTGTGTGGAGAGAACAGTCAGTAATTAGTCATTAGTCTTGGTTCTATGGAGAGGGTACCATATGTGGAACTAAGGATTAATACTAGGTTGGATGCAAGAGAGTCAAACATCTTTTCAGTTATACTATATTTCTTTCCCAATACTTCGTTCCTCCACCATTTTGTGTTCTGAACCATGTGTTGCAGTGCTCAGGGCTTGCTTAGTATATTATCTAATACTCAGATATTATTCATGGTGTGGCGCAGGGACAATATGGGGTTACACAGGATCAAATATTGTTAGCCATATGCAAAGCAAGATGTCAACCCACTGTACTATTTCTCTGGTGTCTCCCAACATTTTATATTTTTGGGGGGGTCACTCTGGATTATTTCTGTTTCTTCACTCAGGCAGATCACTTCTGGCAGTTCTCAGGTACTTAAATATGAGGTCTGGAAATGAAATCAGGCCAGTTGTATGTAAAGTAAGTACCTCTCCTGATGTAGTATCTCTCTGGCTCCCAAAAACAATTTGAAGAAGTCAACATTACCCTGATCCCAAAACCAAATAAAGAGAACACAAGCAAAAAATAAACAACATTCATAAGACTATTGATAATTAATTCAATAAATATAAACACAGAAATATACAAAATTGGCATTAAGATGCTAATACATAAAGAGAATCATTAATCATGATCATGTGTTATTCTCAAGGATGCAAGTATAATTCAACATATGCAAATCAACCAACAGAGAAGGAAAATACACTATATCAATAGAAAGTGTAAACATTTTATGCTATAAAACACCCATTTATTATTTACAAATCCTCAATAAATTGGTATGGGGGCACAGTTTAATATAGAGTAGGTCATATATTATAAACTCAATGACAGAAGATGGATTGCATTTTCCTTAAGATCTAGAAGACAAAGATATTCATTTAAATCATTCCGATTGAATATAATTTTGGAACTAAAACTAAACTAGTACCCAGAGCAATTAGAAATAAAATGGAGTAAATGTAATGAAGATTAAAAAAATATACAGTAAAATAAAAAAAATATCAAAAGAAATAAAAGAAAACTTGAATAAATGGAAAGCTATCCATGCTTTTGAATAGCCATGCTTTTGAATAGCTATTTCTTTAAAGAAGACATACAAACTGCCAAGCATCCCATGCAAAAACATCAATATAGCTGCAGACGCTTCCCATCTCCCCTACCAGTTGTGTTTGAGCCCGGATACCCAGTAGAACCACTCCGTCCCAGTTTAAAAGGCTGGAACTTTCACTGATGGGACTGAGGCACACCAAGCCTTGGACCTGCCACAGAATACTTCCCTCCCAGTTCCTGCAGATGCTTCTAATCCCCCCTACTGCCAGGTGTGTTTGACCCGGCCCCTGCAGAACCACCCACCAACATCCCAAATCTCAAAACCTTGTGGACACTAGTGTGTCCACGTTGACTACTTACTATTTATCTTACCTGAGATACCAGTGAGCACTCAACCCTACATTCCTTGTCACCCATCCCAAACTCTGCAAACAACCCAGACACCTACTAACTGTACTATCTAGCCAACCAAGGACACACGTTTGCAACCTACAATAGTCGTTATGGTAAAGCAATACAGAATTCCATCAAGCTCAGTGAGTGAAGTTACTAGGCTAGATGAGCCAAGCAATAATGATGAGCTATATAACCTCTCTGACAAGAAATTTAAGGAGAAACTGTTAAGGATGCATAAGGAACTCAAAGAAGCAATGGAATACAAAGTCAATAAAATCTAAGAGGACATGAGAGCAGAAATGAGTACATTGCAGACCAAAATACAAGCAGAAATGACAGATATTAAAAATGTGGTAAGTGAAATGAAAAACACACTGGAAGGCCTCCAAAACAGAGTAACAACTGCTGAAGAAAGAATTAATGATCTCCAAGACGAGGTCCAAAGGTTTTCTAGACAACAGCAGAAGATAAAAAGACTCAAAATTAACAAACAGACTACAATCAGGATGATGCCAAAAGAAACAATATATGGATCATTGGGGTACCAGGAGGCCAAGAAGAATACCTTGATAAAGAAACTGTCAAAGGTGTCATTGCTGAGAAGTTCCCCAGACTGAAGAATTCATGCGCCCAGATTCAGGAAGCCCATAGGATGCCAGCTAAAAGAAACCCCAATAAGAATAATCTAAAACACATCCTAATTAGAATGACAAAAACTATAGATAGAGATAGAAAAATGAAAGCAGCAAGATCAAAGAAGGAAGTCACATACAAAGGAACATCCCTAAGATTTACAGCAGACTTCTCAGATGAAACACTCCGAGCCTGAAAACAATGGTTGGATATTGTGAAAAGGCTCAATGAACTGCAGGTCTCACCAAGAATTCTTTACCCAGCTAGACTCACATTCAGATGTGAAGGAAAGATACACAACTTCATGGATAAAGAAATCAGGAACTTCATAGACTCAAAACAAACTTTAGAAGAACGACTGAAGGGTCTACTGTAAAATAAGACAGAACCCAAAAGCAAAACAAGTTTAAACAGAAAGATGGCACCTCTCTCAATGTCAATGGTCTAAATGCACCAATTAAAGAACTCAGAGTGGCAAAATGGATTAAAAACTGAATGCAACATTCTGTTTCCTACAAGAAACACATCTGACTAATCAGAGCAAACACAGACTCAAAGTCAAAGGCTGGAAGACTATTCTCCATGGAAAATACTTCTAAAAAGGCCGGTTTGGCCATACTTTTATCCGCAATATAGACTTCAGGCTGAAAAAGGTTAGAAAGGACAATGAAAGCCATTTCTTAATAATTAAGGGGTATTCATATCAGGAAGAAATCACACTACTAAACATATATGCACCCAATGAGGGGCCAGCAAAATACTTAAAACCACTGCTAATAGACCACAAAGAAGACATTAACAGTAGCACAATAATAGTTGGAGACTTCAACACTGCTTTGTCAACTATGGATAGATCGACAAGACTGAAACTCACCAGGAAAATATTGGCCCTGAAGGAAGAAATGGAAGAAAGAGAGCTGGTAGAAAAAAACTGAATACACATTCTTCTCCAGTGCACATGGAACATTTTCCAAGATAGATCACATACTGAGCCACAAAGCATATCTCAATAAAATAAAGATAGAAATTATGTCAACTATTTTTTCAGACCATGATGCACTGAAAATGGGAAGTTAACCACACACAGAAACAGGAAGTCAAACCAAACACTTGGCAACTGAACAGCTCACTGCTGAAAACCAGTGGATCATAGAAGAAATCAAATAGGAAATCCAAAGATTCCTGGAAACAAAAGAAAATCAAGACACAAACTATCAGAACTTGTGGGACACAGCAAAAGCAGTGTTAAGAGGAAAGTTCATAGCTCTGCAAGCATTCTTCAGGAAAAAACGTCCACATAAATAACCTGATTTCACAGCTCAAATATTAGAAAAAGACCAAGAAAAGGAGCCCAACCCAGGAAGAAAGAAGGAAATAATAAAACATAGAGAGGAAATCAATGAGCTGGAAACCCAAAAAACAATCAAAAAGATTAATGAAACCAAGAGCTGATTCTTTGAAAAAATAAACCATTGGCAAGACTTGTAAGAACAGGGAAAGAGAGAACCCAAATAAACAGAATTAGAAATGAAAATCACAACAGGAACTACAGAAATCCAAAAGATCATCAGAGATTACTTTGAGAATTTGTATAACATAAAACATCTTGCTAGCCTGTGATAATTCCAAAGATCTCCAAAATTTGTAAAATAAAGTAATGACAGTTTTACCTGAGGCTGGTTTACAAGTAGCTACGGAAAAAAATCCAGATGCAGCCTCCATATGAATATTTGGGCTATGCTCTTGACCGCACTACAGTGCGTCCTCAAAAAAATTTCCATCAGTCAAAAAAGGCTCAAAACCTTGAATGATTTTCAAAAACTGCGGGTGCGCCCCTCCTTTGGGATTCCTAACTGTGAGCTCAGTAACCTGTTCCACACCCTTGAAGGTGATCCTGCTTTGAATAGCCCAAGGCAACTAACTCCTAAAGCTCAAAAGGAATTAGAGCTTTTTCATGGATCAGCTTCAAAAATCTTACCTCTCCAGACTTAATCCTGGAGAAAAGGTATGATTATTGGTCTTCAACACTCCGGAGTCTCCAACTGCTGCTATAGCCCAATTATCTGGACCGTTAGAATGGGTTTATTTACATAATAAGCAGTTATTAATAAGTAGCAAAACCGTACTGCTACACCTTACCTTGAGATGATAGCCAACCTTATAATTAAGGGAAGATCAAGAACCCAAGTATTACTTGGACATGATCCTCATGTAATTGTACTACCTGACCCTAAAAAACATTAAGAACCTAGAAGAAATGGATAAATTCCTGAAGTCCTATAACCTACCACTGCTGAAACAAAAAGACCTGCAATACCTGAATAAGCCTATCACCATCTATGAAATTGAAACAGTAATTAAAAGCCTGCCCAAGCACAAAAGCATGGGTCCAGATGGATTCACTAGTGAATTCTATCAAACCTTTAAGGAGGACCTACTGCCAGTCCTTTTCAAGCCCTTCCAGGAAATAGAAGAAAGAGAAACACTACAAAACAGATTCTACAAGGCACAGGTCACCCTGATAACCAAAGCAGGGAGAAATAACACAAAGAAAACTACAGACCAATCTCCCTGATGATCACAGATGCTAACATCTTCAACAAAATACTAGCAAGCAGAATCCAAAGACTCATCAAACAGATTATATATCATGGCCAAGTAGGATTCATCCCAGGAATGCAAGGATGGTTCAACATTCGCAAGTCAATCAACATAATACATCATATCAATAAGAGAAATAATGAAAACCATATGATCATATTAATAGATGCAGAGAAAGCATTTGACAAGATCCAACACCCGTCTGTGATTTAAACCCTCCAAGACATGGAAATTGAAGGAACTTTCCTCAATATAGTCAAAGCCATCTACCAAAAGCCTACAGCGAGTATCATACTCAATGGGGAAAATTGACAGCCTTCCCCTTAAGATCAGGTACAAGACAAGGTTGCCCACTCTCACCTCATTTATTCATATGGTACTGGAAGTACTTGCCATAGCAATCAGAGTAGAAAAGGACAATAAGGGCATCCAGAGAGGCAAGGAAAATTCAAGCTATCATTATTTGCAGATAAAATGATATTATACCTAGAGAAACCTAAACTCTCTACCAAAAATCTCCTAGAAAAATAGATTCTTATAGTAGAGTGGCAGGGTACAGAATGAATGCTCAAAAGTCAGTGGCTTTCCTATATACAAATAATGAAAGAGAAGAAAGGGATATTAAGAAATCAATTCCATTCATAATTGTGCCTCAGAAAATCAAACACCTAGGCATCAGCTTAACCAAGAGTGTAAAGGACCTGTACAAAAAACCTACAAGGCATCGCTCCAATAAATAAGAGTTCACAAGGAAATGGAAGCACATTTCTTGCTCATGGATGGGGAGAATCAACATCGTCAAAATGGTAATATGCCCTAGAGTTTCGTACATTCAATGCAGTCCCTATAAGGATACCCATGACGTTTTTCAAAGAAATTGACCAAACACTCCTGAAATTCATATGGAATAATTAACCCCCATGGAGAGCTAAAGCAATCCTAGGGAAAAAGATGGGAGTCATCACCTTTCTCAACTTCAAACTGCACTACAAAGCAGTAGTAATTAAAACAGTGTGGTATTGGAATGAAAACAGACCTGTGAACCTATGGAATTGAATTGACACCCATCTTCAAACACATGATAATTTAATTTTTGATAAAGATGCAGAGTCCGAGGTGGAACAAGGAAAGCCTCTTCAACAAGTTGTGCTGGGAAAACTGGACAGTTACATGTAAAAATGAATTTGGACCTCTGTCTAACACCATGCACAAAAATCAGATCAAAATGGATTAACTATCTCAATATCAGACCTGAATTCATAAAGTCGATGAAAATATAGGAAAACCCCTCCACGACATTTAAGCTAAAGACATCTTCAAAGATGAAACACCACTAAAGAAGCAACTAGAAGCAAAGATAAACATATGGGACTACATGAAACTAAAACACTTCTGCACCTCAAAAGAAACAGTGACCAAGACACAAAGACAGTCCACAGAATGGGAAAGAATATTCATCCAATACCCATCTGGTAAGGCGTTAATATCCACCGATATATCAGGCACTGATAAATCTTTACAAGAAGAAAACAGCCAACCCCATCAAAAAAATGGGGAGAAGAAATGAACAGAAACTTCGACAAGGAAGAAATTCGAATGGCCAAAAGGACATGAAAAAATGCTCATCATCACTAATCATCAGAGAGATACAAATCAAAAATAACAATGAGATATCATCTTACACCACAGAGACTGGTGCATATCCAAAAGGGCAAGAACAACAAGAGAGGCATGGATGCGGGGAAAAGCGGGACTCTCATCCATTTTTGGTGGGAATGTCAACTGATACAGCCTTTTTTGGAAAACAATATGGACATTCCTCCAAAGACTAGAAATTAAGCTCCCATTTGACCCAGTCATACCACTCCTGGTGAATATACCCTTGGGAAGCCAAAAACACACAGCGAAACACCATCTGCATTTTTATTTTCATAGCAGCACTATTCACAATAGCCAGAATCTGGAAACAACCAGTGTGCCCGAGGAACTGATGACTGGATAAAGAAACTTTGCTACATATGCACAATGGAATACTATTCAGCTGTTAGGAAAAATGAAGTTAAGAAATTTGGCTATAAATGGATGGACTTGGAGAGGATCATGTTGAGTGAAATTACCCAGAAGGAGAAAGACAGATACAGAATAACTGCATTGTATGGCATATATATATATATATATATATATATATATATATATATATATATATATATATATATATATATATATATATATTTGGAACACCCGGCAGAGCAGAAACCAGCTTTCCCCATGAACCCCCTGCATTCCATGGACCACGAGAGCAACTTCCGACCCAAGTCCACCATCCCGATGGAGCCTCGGAGGAGTCCACAGAAACCCCCACACCTTGCTGGCAGCTATCTTCACAATCCACACTCTGCAGCAAGTAAGATCTCCACCCAGCAGATTAATCCAGTCTCCAGCCTGGCTTGTCAGAAACCCAGCCTACAAGGACCCACCACGCAGAGACCCGCCCTTCAGAGGAGAGTATTTCAAGCCCAGGAATGCTTGAGCCTAAGGCACAGGTAAACCCAGCAGAGCAGAAACAAGCTTTCCCTTGCCGGCCGGGGGGACGCGATTTACCTCCAAATTACCATAAATATTTTACCCACCCCTCTGAGAGAGCCCCACAAAGTAATGAAAATATAGCGCCCGCATGGCAGAGCCTGGCAAGCTGTCCGATGCATGTTCGATATGCCAAATCCAGTAACAGAAATGTTTATTTTCTTGACCCTGAAAGAGCCCTTAATATGGCAGCAGTAAGAAAGGTGAACAAGCAGTGCCTGATAAAATTTCGTGGCCATCCTAGGCTGCCAAAACAAAGAAGGACTAAAATGACTGTCTGTACTTTCAAAGTACGTACACTGGCATCGGAAGCATATATTGAGGATCTGATGCTGCAAGCGCAAAAGATCAAGTACGACATCATTGGTCTGACTGAGATGAGGAGGCGTCAGTTGCATCATGCTGTATGTGACACCAGAGAAGAATTGTTCCTTGGAACATGCGACGAAAAGAGGCGTCGGTGGCGTTGGTGTCCTTGTGAACACAAACATGGCCGTCAACATTGATTCATTTGAATGCCTAACAAACCGAATAGGACGTTTACACTTGAAGAGATGTGGCCCACTGCCAGCAATTTCTATCTTCATTGTCTACGCACCAACATTCACATACAAAGAAGATGAAATTGAGAAATTCTACATGGAATTGGAGGAGTTCTATAAAAAAGATCACACCTTCTATAAGATCATAGTCGGTGATTTTAATGGCAAGATAGGACCGAGAAGATCGGCTGAAGAACTCCACATCGGGACCCATGGCCTAGAATGGAACGAACAGGGTGAGAGACTATCAGAGTTCATCATGTCCACCAAGACCATTCATGGGAACTCACAGTTTCAGAAAGCTGAAGCGAAACGTTGGACATGGGAATCTCCTGGAGGACAGTTCCACAATGAAATTGACCAATTCCTCTTCAATCGACGGTTTTGTCTGACCAATGTAGCTGTCGTCACCAAATTTCAAACAGGATCGGACCACCTTCTCCTTCGTGCAAAATTCTACTTCCCGCAATGGGGAGAAAAGGCTGCAAAGTTTAAGAAGAGAACTCCCAGAACGACCACCAACTGGGAACTCTTTGGCACCATTGCAGCAACATGGGAAGATACCATCATTGGCGACATCGATGAAGAATACAACCGACTGGTTCAGCACCTCCATGATTGTGCGAAGAATGCCGAGAGAGAGAAAGACACAAAAGGAACGCCTGTCTTCAGAAACTCTCGAGCTCATTCACCAACGTGGCAAGGCGCGAGCCTCAGGAGACCAAATGCTAACGTCCAAGCTTGCTAAACGGTGCAGAGAAGTGATAAAAGAAGACCTCAAAGACAGAAGAGCAGAAATACTGGAAGATGCAGCAGAAGCCGGAAAAGCATTTGCACTGCCCGCCTGTCCTTCGCCAACTATAAGACCAAGATGACTGCCCTCCGACGCCCTGATGGATCTATCACATCCTCCAGAAAGGCAATGGAGAAGATTATCCAGGACTTCTACTCAAATCTCTTCGATAGCCACATCCACCTGCCCACATACCAAATTCCACAGGATGGATATGTCATTCCCAACATTCTCCCTTCTGAAATCCAACATGCCATCTCATCGGTAAAGAAGGGAACAGCACCAGGCCCAGACAAAGTAAGACCCGAATACCTGAAGAATCTGCCATCGGTACTCATCAATACACTAGCTCGGCTCTTCACACGCTACCTGTCTGAATGCAAGGTGCCCTCCCAATGGAAAACCAGCAGGACAGTTCTACTGTTCAGGAAGGGAGACATTCACGACATCGGCAACTATTGCCCCATCTGCCTGTTTTCCGTCATCTACAAGCTGTTTACACGAGTTGTCCTGAACAGGATTAGCAGAACACTAGATGAAGGACAACCATGGGAGCAAGCAGGCTTCGGAAAGGATTCAGCACAATAGACCATATCCACACAGTAACCAAGCTCATCGAGGTTTGTAGGGAGTACAAGATGCCGCTCTGTCTCACGTTCATTGATTTACAGAAAGCCTTTGCTTCTGTGGAGACTGAAGCAGTCATCAAAGCCCTAGCCAAACAGGGTGTTCAAACCCATTACATCAAGATCCTTCGTGAGCTGTATTATGGATTCACCACCAGGATCTCACCATTCTACAAAGAAGTGATCATTAATGTGAAAAGAGGGGTTCGACAGGGTGATACCATTTCACCAAAACTCTTCAGTGCCACCCTCGAGAACATCATGCGACAATTAGAATGGGAAGGAATGGGAGTGAAGATAGATGGTCGGCAACTACACCACCTCCGCTTTGCTGATGACATCGTTCTAATAACACCAAACATTAGCCAAGCGGCACAAATGCTGGCTGACTTTGACCGAGAATGTGGAAAGATAGGGTCTACAGCTGAATCTAAAGAAAACAATGTTCATGAAGAACGAACTAGTTCCTGAGGCCCCATTCACTCTCAATGGAACAAACATCTCTGAATGCAGCAGTTATGTGTACCTAGGTCGAGAAATCAACATGATGAACGACCTAAAACCTGAGCTGCGCAGGAGGAAGAGAGCGGCATGGAATGCCTTCAAAGGCATTGAAGAAATAGCTAAAAGGACAAAGAACCTCCGGCTCCGGCCACATCTCTTTGACTCCACCGTTCTCCCTGCATTAAAATACGCCTCAGAGACCTGGGTCCTAAGAAAGCAGGATGAGAATGCTATTCGGGTCTCCCAGAGAGGAATCGAAAGAGCTATGCTTGGAATATCATGCCTCACTCAAGTGAGAGAAGGAATCCGGAGTTCTGACCTCCGTCGCTATTCCAAAATCAGGGACGCTGTCTCATTTGCCAAGGCATTGAAAATCAGATGGGCTGAACATGTAATGCGATTTGGAGACAACCGCTGGACTAGAGCCATTACCGACTGGATCCCACGGGATGTCAAAATATCACGTGCCCGCCACCTACAAGATGGTCAGACTTCCTTGTAAAGACACTGAAGTAATGGTTTGAGGCTCTTCATATTCCTGAATCAACCAGATGCCATTGGGCTACATTGGCACGTGATAGGGTCCACTGGCGCCCGCTCGAGCAAATCAATGAATAACGGGATTCAAGTGATCAAGTGATATATATATACCATACAAATAAATGGAGCTGAGCCTCCTGGGATGAACCGAGAGCCATGGAAGAGCCTGGCAAGCTACCTGTGGTGTATTTGATATGCTAAAAACAGGGACCGGAGCGATAGCCCAGTGGGTAGGGCGTTTGCCTAGCACACTTCAATCCCCGGCATCCCATATGGTCCCCGGAGCACCGCCAATAGTAATTCCTTAGTGCAGAGCCAGGAGAAACCCCTGAGCATTGCTGGGTATGACCCAAAAAGCAAAAAAAAAAAAGTAACAGTAATAGTAACAATTCTATATCTGTATATATATATATACAGATATATATATATATATATCATATACATACATATATACATATTATGATACCAATATCCAAGGTCACGTGAAACATGAATCAGGAGGTCTTGTCAAAGGTGGAAATTACTATAAAGCTTTAAGAGCCAGAGGTTAGGTAAGACAAAGAAAGGGACAGAGTGCTAATAATTGTCAAAAGTGCTAATACCAACATAGAATGGAGCATTAAATACAGGCAGAAAGATATGCATGATAACCTCTAAGTGTATGTATTACAATCCACATTATGTAAGAGAAGGAAGAGAGAAAGAGAGAGGCAAGAGATAAAGAACCTGCCATAATGGCAGGCTAGGGCAGGGAAGAGGGAATAGGGGACATTGGTGGTGGGAAATGGGCACTGGTGGAGGGATGGGTACTGGAATACTGTATGACTAAAACCCAAATATGAACATCTTTTTCATTGTATATCTCATTGTGGTATAATAAAATATTTTAAAAAACATCAATATAACTGTGATTAAGGAAAGTGATATCAAATCAACTGAGTTATCACCTCACACTGGTGAGAATGGTTCTATAAAGACCAGAAACCGACATTTTTGCAATGATATGGAATAAAGGAATTCTTCTTTTTGATATTGTTGGGATATAAAATAATACCACCTATGTGTAAAGGAGTATGAAGGTATCTCAAAAAATAAAAATTGAAAATACCTGTGACAGGAATACCACTTATTGAAATAACATGAAATACTCAAAAATATTTGTACTCCTATGTTCATAGCCGCACTATTTATAATAGCTGGTACATAGAAACAATGTAAATGACCATCCATAGGTAACTGGGTATAAAATTGTGCTATGCAATACTCACTGGAACACTACTCAGCATTATAAAGATGAAATCTTGCCTTTTATGAAACATGGATGAAGTCTGAGATGATAAGTTAAACAAGTCAGAAAGTAAGACAAGAATGAAGTTTTCTGATGTGAAATGATATAAACACATCAAATTAAAAAGCAAAAGGAAATAACAATAAGAATAAAATACCTCAGACTCTGAAATCTGTGATGGTTACTATAAGGCAGGAGTAAAGGGTATAGAGAGTTCACTTGAGTTCATTTAGCACTGGGAATGTCTGTAAAACTTTGTTGTATGTTTATGTTTTGCTGTCATATCTGGTAGTGCTCCAGGCCTACTTCTGTCTATGTTCAGGGATAACTTCTGGCAGTGCTTGGGGACTATTTATAATAGCCAAAATATGGAAACAACCTGAGTGCTTGAGAACAGACAACTGGATAAAAAAAAAAAACTATGGTATATCTACAAAATGGAATGCTATGCAGCTATTAGGTAAAACGGAGTTATAAAATTTGCCTATAAATGGATGGACTTGGAGAGTATCATACAGAGAGAAATTAGCCACAGATAAAAGGACAGATATAGAATGACTGCATTCCTTTGTGGAGATAGAAAAATAAAAATAGTATTATACTAATATCCAAGACCAGGCAAAATATGGACCAGGAGGACTTGTCAGTGGACTGGAATATACTACAGAATTATGGGAGTCAGAGGTTAGGTAAGATAGAGAAGGAACTAGTGTTCTACTAATTGTTGGAAATGGTAAGGTCAGCCTAGAATGTTCAACTGAGCATTGAACATAGGAAATATATATACATCATAACCCCTAAATGTTTTTATGGCAAGCCACATCATGTAAAATGAGAGAGGGAGAGAGAGAGACAGAGACAGAGAGACAGAGAGACAGAAAGAGATACAGAGAGAGTAAGAACAGCAGAAGCAGAAGAAGTAGCGAAAAAAAACAGAAGCAGAAGTAAGGAAGCAAGGAAGCAAGCAAGCAAGAGAGGAAGACAAGGAAGCAAGGAAGGAAGGAAGCAAGCAAGGAAGGATGGAAGGAAGGAAGCAAGCAAGAGAGCAAGGAAGGAAACAAGCAAGCAAGGAAGGAAGGAAGGAAGGAAACAAGCAAGCAAGGAAGGAAGCAAGCAAGCAAGCAAGCAAGCAAAGAAGGGTGAAAGGAAGCAAGCAAGCAAGGAAGGAAGGATGGAAGGAAGGAAGCAAGCAAGCGAGAGGAAGGAAGGGAAAAGGAAGGAAGCAAAGAAGGAAGCAAGCAAGAGAGCAAGGAAGCAAGGAAGGAAGGAAGGAAGGAAGGAAGGAAGCAAGGCAGCAAGCAAGGAAGCAAGGCAGCAAGGAAGCAAGGAAGGAAGCAAGGCAGCAAGCAAGGAAGCAAGGAAACAAGGCAGCAAGGAAGGAAGGAAAGGAGAAAGAAGCAGCAAAGTGTCTGCCATAGAATCAAGCTGGGGGAATGGGGAGGGAATCGGGGGACATTGGTGGTGGAAAATGTGCACTGGTGGAGCAAAGGGTGATGGAACACTGTTTGACTGAAACCCAAGCACAACAGTTTGCGATTGTATAACTCACAGTGGTATAATAAAATTAATAAAAGATCACCTATAAAAAAAGATATCAAGTGTCAATGATGGAATTATGAATATCTTCAACTCTCATTTTTACTTACCTAAATTCTTTACACATTTACTTGACTGAACATGTATTATATTATTTTAACAAATGAATCCCTGCATGAGACTTTACAGTTTTTCAACCTATAAAAGATCTGTTATGATTAACTAAGCTATACTGCTAGGGTCTTTGCCTTTCAGCATTTTTGAAAAAATATGTTATTTTTATTGTCTTCGCTGAAGAAGAAACTTGAAAATGGCCAACTATAGGAGCTATTAAAGATGTATACAAACCCGCATATCCTGAAACTCTCCATACTTCATGCACCATCTTTTTATTATGGAGAAAACACACTCATATATAGAATCTCTCTCAAAATATATCTCTATATAGATAATTCACATAGGACTCACTGACTATTAGCTAGGCACCAAGGTGTCTCAGGATCCAGTGTTTCTTACATAAACACTGAAGTAGAATCTTCAGTGTTTATGTAAGAAACAATGTAAGAAATCGTCCTATAGAATTCCTAGTATGGCAATTTTAGTTTTTTCACATCCACACCTAGATGTGCTCAGGGAATCACTTTTAGAGGTGCTTGAGGAACCATGTGGAGGCCAGGAGACTAACCTGGGGCAGTTACGTGTATGCAAGAGTCTTATGAATTCCACTGCATCTCTGGCCCCCAAAATCTTGTTCATTAAATAGTACCTGCCTATAAATAATGCATTTAGTTTTGCCTGAAGTGTGAGTCAAACTCATCCTTCCAGTGAAGGGAAGGTTCCAGTAAAGGGGTAAAGGAAAGATAAGTTTTCAAATAGGATTGCTTATATCTTTTTAATAGGTTTGTAAGGCATCAAAATGTTCAAAAACATCTAAATTACAGGCTAAAAATAAACTTTGAGCTCTATATTTTTATCATTTATCTTAAGTTTTCCATCTATTTGTATCTTAACATATTTTTTCCTAAAAATATAAGGTCATTTTAGAAAATCTGTGTGTTATTTGTTTTGCTGCCAGGGATCAAATAGATACCTCATACAAAGAATATACTTTTGCCACTGGATAGGACTATCTGGGAAGTAGGATTTTAGACACCACCAATTAGTTGTCATGCCTACGTTGCATCTACCATATATTGTATGTATATGTATGTATATGTACAATATATTTTATGCAGTATATTTTATGTATTCCTTAATCAAAATGTTTGTATATGTATGTAACATATATGTTATGCAATGTATTTTGTGTATTCCTTAATCAAAACACAGCATAATGCTTAAACTATAAATTCCAAAATGTGAATTAAAAAAACTGAGGGCTAGAGTGAGGTTTGTCCCACCAGTGTTCTTCTCCACACCCTACCCACAGCCCCCTCCCCACCCGTGAGCACTACCATTAGTCAGGTGATGATAATTTCCCCCATGGGACAATAGCAATAAATGTCCCAGAATCTTTTCTTCAGCTTGTCCTCTTACCCTACAGCTTTTCTTTTATAAGTCAGAAAGATTTATCCTTCTGAATTACAACTCTGATGATGCCATTTTCAGTTTAAAAAATCCTTTAATGACCACCCATTGCCTTAGGATAAAATACAAAATTGCTTAATTTGTCTTACAAATCTCAGCATCTCAGATCTGACTTCTTCCTGCATTTTAACTGTCACTTTACCCCAATCTGCCTGTACCAGATTTCTAACTTAGCAAAGTATAACTTACTCTCATCTATATTGACACTCGCCTTTCTGACTGATGAAGGTCAGAAATAAGACTATAATGGAGGCACCAATCAAGCCATGAAAGCACCCAAAAAAGGACCGAGTGGTTTGAGGACAAGAATCAGAAAGGTGGACTTGAAGGACCTTAAGAATCCTACAAATACAGAATCTCATTCCATGCCGACATCTTTACTATCCACAAACTGAGTCTGTGAAATCAGGTAACATGCATTCAAACTTTGTTTAATATAACAAAGAACTATTATGAGAGTTCTGAATGCTCTCATATACTCAACATATTGCAAATATTTATGAAGTATTTCTATTATGTGAGATGCTATTCTAGAGAGAAGGTAAAACTGAACCAGTAGTCTCTGACCTTCCATAGCTGTGATCATAGAAGAAAACCAGCATAAGTATTACCAAGACAGATAAAATACGGTAATCAAAGTAATCAATGAGAGGGAAGTTGCTATTTTAGATCATCTCTTCAGGACGATATCTCAGGTGGGTCACCTTTGAAGGAAACACTGCATAAAGAGAAGGAGGGAGCCTTAAGGTCTCTGGGAAGCAAGGACAAGGCCAAAGAAACTTTCATGTCTCTGATGCTAATATTAGTTTCCGAATAATTTAAAACAAACTTGATGATCATTTTTAAGATCTAATATCAATATTTTTAAGTTTGTAAATCAACTGTAAGATAACTTTGTAAATGGCAGAGCTGGTAGAAAACATAGGCTGAGTATGTGCCTAAGATTTCTAGGCAGGGAAGATCCTGTTCACATATATTGTCCTGCCAGTTAGCACCAGCACCATTCACTTATAATGGTGTCTTCAATGGTATAGACTATCAAGTATATGGTGTCTGGCTGGCAATCCCTTCTCCCTGGCTAGTGATCTTTCCTTTACACTCTAGTGTATGTTAGTGTATTTGTCACCAGAATGTCAGCATTCCCTCTCCCACTATCTTACTTTAATCACTGTGAGATACATAGTTACAAAGTTGTTGATAATTGGTTTTTGGTCATACAATGTTCCCAAATATTCCATCCCTTAAGCAGTGTGCATTTTCCACCACCAATGTCCCCAGTTTCCCTCTTGCTGCACTCCACCTCCAATCAGCCTACCTCAATGGCAGAAAACTCTCTCTCTCTCTCTCTCTCTGACAATGATATTGGAAATGATCACTCTGGACAAGAACTGAGTACTGAAGTAAAGTGATATACATAATAGTTTTTCAGTACCTGTATTGCAAACCAATATATATAAAAGGAATGAGAAAAATTTCAATATTTTTGGTGAACAGATTTCTAAATATATTGTGCAAAAGAAAAGCACTAATTTATAAAATGTTAAATTATACCAAACATGAACAATGTTGTAATTGTATATCTCACGGTTGTATAATAAAATCACTAGATCATTAGACATCCCGTTGTTCATTGATTTCCTCGAGTGGGCGCCAGTAATATTTCCATTTGACCCTATCATGTGCCAGTGTAGCCTACTGTATAGCCTACAGGCCAGTGTAGCCCATGTGTATAATAAAATATTTTTTAATGTTAAATTATAAAAATAAAGTATATTTAGAGAGAGCTGGATGTTTGGGGCTCCTGGATAAAATGTATGGATTCTTTAAAGTACAGAATATGGGGGAGGAGAGCAGAGATAGCACAGGGAAGGCATTGCTCACATACAGATGACCGGCAGTTCTAACCCTATCACTGCTCTAAGCAGTGCTGGGTAGCACTGAGGACCAATAGGTATCATCTAAAAACTACACATAACACACATACACACACACAACCGTAGTTTACTATAGACACACAGCACATATATTCACACATGTATGACATATAGGTCATTCCCAAATCTATATATGTACATAGGATATATACACATGTATGTATAAAGTAATATGAACCATGAATAGTAGATTGGCTCAATAGATCTCTTGGCCAGACCCTTTACTAGGCTTACGGATTCTCCTAGGAGCCTCCAATAAGCTGAATGATAATTACATGAGTCTTCGATAAGCTGAATGGTGATTACAATCTATGGACAGAATTAATGGTATGTGCCTGGACGCATGGATTGCTTTTAATGCATTATTTATTCACCAGAACCGGGCACAGAACACTCATTTGATATTTTTCAACAAACAGTAAATGATTTGAATAATTTCAGACCCTGGCATTAAGGTACTATGCAGAGTTTAAAAGCCTTTCTACTAGATTGACACAATATAACTAGAGGATTAAGATGCTTTATTATATTCTATCATTGTAATAAAGTGTGACATATGACACTGTTTTTGTACCTGATCTTCTTTCTTAAATGTGATTAATCTTTTAATTTTTAAGCTAATGAACCATATTTTCAAGACATTAAAGTAACTGATAGTTATAAAACTATTCAGGGATGGTTTTTATTATCAAATTATAGTACCATTGTGTCATATATGTATCCCTATTGTTATGTATGTTCAGACATAAAGGTTAGTCACATTCAGTCATACAGTTGGGCTACAGAGGCAGCTGAATGATAGTTTATTATGTATGTAGTCCAAGATTTAGTCAAAACATAGTAGAGCCAGAGCCTAAACTGATTATATGCATGTCCAGATTTTTTCACGGATAGCTCCAGTTCAGGAGCTGGGTTGGATTTGGGTTTTGAATAGATAATCTTTAAAGATTAAACCTTTTCTCTAAATTTGTTTGAAGGGAAGAGATCTTCTCTGATGAAACACCACTATAGATTCCTTTCTGCTTTACCTGTTTTTCTTAATCTGATATTTATTGAGATTTAAAAAAGTTTCCTTACAAAGACTTGGAGATGGTATGACTCTGGACTAATGTATTCTGTTCAATATTCCCAACATAGGCAAGTTACACATAACACTGGATCTTGAACATGTGCTGGAATAACACGTGCACGCTTCCTCTGCATATACAATAGTCTAGTGGTGATTTCAGTACAAATTCTATTGTTCTCCTCTTAGACAAACACTTTCATGCATGAAAGTGCTAATCACACTCAGTGATGTCCATTTAGTTAAGAGTAAACTCTTTCCTGAGCTTCCAGTTGCAACAACTATGTTGAGTAAATGGGTGAAATCGTATCCAGAGTTGACTGGTGCTGCATTGGGTTATGGAAAGACGACACTGACCTGTGGGCTTAAAACATAAAGCTTTGGCTGGGACTTGACTCTCCTCTCTCTGCCTCTAAAGAGCTATCTAAGCTCCAGAATTGCTTCTGCTTGTTTGAGTTATGAGAGGATTGAAATGAATGATCCCTATGGTCTTTTCTAGCTCTGAATGTTTTTAAAGTGTTCTATGTAGTTTAGAACTAGAGGTCCTTCTTATGGTAAATATCTGAGTTGGTGCTCTAAATCTTTTATTGTCTTAATGTTTTATGTAGTTTAGAACTAGAGGTCCTTCTTGTATTTATTTGACCTGGTACTTTAATCTTCTTTTTTGGCTGATTCTCTATAGAGTTAAATGTTCATTTTCCCTTATGCCATGCTTTATTAGAAATGAACGCCAGGAAATGTGGAGAATCCTATATTTAACATCTCAGAATTGGATACTATTTTGATATAAATAGCAAGTTGTTATCTGAGTAGATTACAATGGATTTACTATCAAGCAAATTAAATCACTAGGGACAGATGTGTTTTTAGAATTGTCTGAGACAATCAATCAGTGAGTAGAAAATTTTTGGTACCTGCCAAGCTGTCCTGTATAATTCAAAGACATGTCAGCCAAGCACTTCATTTTCTGTGGCCAATAGAGAGTGTTAGCAGGAAGAGAATGATCAGAAGGGGCTGCACATGTCTGCTATTCTAAATTGTATACTTCAGGTTTTCTGGAAATAGAAGCATTTGGAAGAATGAACAAAAGCGAGGAGAAAAGTTAAGTAATGCAAAATGATGGACAACAAAAAATGCAGATGGAAAAGAAGGGACTTATTTAATGTATTAATATGACCAATGAAGCATGAGTCTTTTATGCAAAAGGGAGCAAATGTAGGGGAGAGCATAACCAGAATATTTGAACTCATTAGGATGGTAAGGAAATAGCAAAGTATATCAAAAGTGGGAATATCTGCCAAAGGCAAATGAGGGATTAGGAATATGCTATGTTGAAACATCAAGCTTAAAAATGCTTTACACAAAAAAAGTGCAAAAATCCACTTTAAAAATTGGAGATAGGAATAGGTACTTCTCTGTGGAAGACTAACAGATGGCAGGCAGGCACATAAAAATGCTCATTATCACTATTAGGGAAATCCAAACCAAGACAACATTGAGATACTATCTTACAGTGAAAAAAAATATCAAAATATCAAAAATAAAAGGGAGAGTCTGTGTTGGCTGGGCTATAGAGAAAAAGGAACTCAAATCCAGTGCTGGTGGGAATGTTGTCTGGTTCAACCCCTATGGGAGACAGTATAGAGGGTCTCAGTAATATTAAAATGGCGATATGGCCCAGCAACTCAACTTTATTATTTACCCCAGAACAGAAAACCATTTATTCAAAAGGATATATGCACACCATTATTCATTGCAGCACTTAGTACAATAGCCAACTTTTAGAATCAACCTAGATATCCCAACAATAAACAAGTGGCTTCAGAAGATGTGGGGTATTTATACAAAGGAGAACTACACAGATATGAGAAATGAAATCATACAACTTGCTGCAATATGAGTGGAACCGGAAGCTATGCCAAGTGTAGTAAGGCAGAAAAAGAATGAAAAACACAGGCTAACATTACTAATAGGTAGAATTTAGAGTAACTGATGAGGAAAGGCAATGACTTAAGGGGGATGGCGAGATCACCCATGGTCCCAAAGAGCAAGGCGAAGAAAAGATAACTTATTTGTGTAGTGGGAAGAAGGGACATGTGAGAAGCAACAGCAGGCAAGGGTTAAGACAGATGGGTGGTAAGAAATTATACTGCTTAATATCCAAACCAGAGTCAACAACACTGAAACCATGCGACTCAAACTTTAATAACCAAAATTAAAAGGCACCTGTAGAAATATCAGGTAGGCAGTTGGAAAGTAGAAGAGGGAATCTGGAAACACTGGTGAAAAACATTGACACTGGTGGTGAACCTGTGATGGAATGTTGTATGTCTAAAACCCAACCATGAATAACTTAGTGAGTCACAGGACTTTATTTTTTGCTGATTTTGGGGGTCACACTTAGCAATATTCAGGAATTACTCCTGATGGTACTCGGGATACCAGGAATTGAACCCAGGTTGGCCATGTGCAAGGCAAATGCCCTAAGTGCTGTGCTATCGCTCCAGCCCCAATCACAGTAAAATTAAAACAAAATGTGGAAACAACATGCTTTGTCCGTGATACTTGAGTAATTACAACTAGACATATTTTGTTCTTTATCAAGATGTGGAACACTTTGACCAACTGGAAACATGTTTATTATACTAGAGGGTGATACTATCATTAATCAGAGGCATCTTTAGGAAGGTGTGTTCATCAGAAAAAGAGTTAGAAAATTTACTTTGTAAATGTATTTTATTTTGTTATATTTATATTTATTTTTATTGAATCACAGTGAGATACACAGTTACAAAGTTGTTCATGATTGGATTTCAGGCATGCAATGTTTCTTTACCTGTCCCTTCACCAGTGTGCATCTCCCAACATTAATGTCCCCAGTTTCCCCTCCCACCCCACCCTCCCTGCCTCTATGGCAGGTCTTTCCCTCTCTCCATCTCTCTCTCATTGGGTCTTATGGTTTGAAGCACAGATACTGAGATGTTATATCTACTTTCAAAACTCAGTTCCTGTCCAAAATGATCATTCTGTACTATTGTCAGATTGCTCCCTCTTCTCAGGTAGGATAGTGTAAGGATATTTTTTTTAAATTTTTTATTATACCACCATGAGACATACAATTACAAAGGTGTTCACAATTGGTTCTTGGTAATACAGTATTCCAGCACCCATCCCTCCACCAGTGCCCCATTTCCACCACCAATGTACCCCACCCACTCCCACTCACCCCCCCAGGCTGCCTCAACAGCAGGTAGCCCTGTTTCCTCTCTTTCTCTCTCTGTCTCTCTTTCTCTGTCTCTGCATCTCTCTCCCTCTTATTTTACACATTGTGGCTAGCCCTGCAGATATTTAGAGTTTATCACTTAAGTCTCTTTGTGTATATTCAATGGTGAGTTTTAATCTGCCATTACCAGTTCCCACATTTAGTAAAACACTGGTATCTATTTATATCCTATTAATGAATGCAGTCATTCTATATCTGTCCTTTTCCTTCTGACTAATTTCACTCAGCATGATAGTCTCCATGTCCATCCATTTGCAGGTAAATTCAATAATTTCATCTTTTCTGACAGCTGCATAGTATTCCATAGTGTAGATATTTTAAGCTCTACAGTTGCATAAATATGCTATTACTGTTGCATCTTCTATGTCAGCAGCAGCAACAAAACTCTTTTCTCAACCTTGACAATGAGTCTACCCAAGATAATTTACAATAGCCTTATTTCTAGACATATTTCTGCAACTTCATCTGCAGGCACATTTGTACTACCATATGGATCTTTTAGTCTCTTGTTGCATTTATTCAACTCATATTACAGAGGAAAAATTGCCATAGATGATACATGAATCAATGGATGTGGCTGTGTTCTAATAAATCTCCTTTCAAAAGCAGCCCAAATTGTCTGGGGGCTAAAATTTGTCCCCATCTATTGAATATATAAATATATATTTAAATCTCTCTCTGTCTCTCTCTCTGTCTCTGCATCTCTCTCCATCTTATTTTACACATTGTGGCTAGTCATCACTTAAGTCTCTTTGTGTATATTCAATGGTGAGTTTTAATCTGCCATTACCATTTCCCACATTTAGTAAAACACCATTTCCCACATTTAGTATTACTGGTATCTATTTATATCCTTTGTAATTGTATGTCTCACGGTGGTATAATAAAAAATTAAAAATATATCCTTACACTATCCTACCTAAGAAGAGGAAGCAGTCTGACGATAGTACAGAATGATCATATATATATATATATATATATATATATATGTAAATATATATATATTTAAGAAATAAGCAGGAACACATTTAATAGAATTAAAGCTTTATATAAGTTTTAAGAAATATGAAAGGTAAGAATTGAGTATCTTGGAGACTCAGTATCCAGAAAGATAGAAACCCAAAGAACAGATGATCCCAGCTGACTATAGTATTCACTGGCTTTGGTGATTTTCATACATTTGTCCTTTGCAGGTACTCAGCATGAGTGCTAAAATTTCCCTGGTCTTAGCTCCTTTTCAGAGCACTTGAAAGAGACCTTGAATTAAATTGTATCCAATATTATCTGACAGTATTGTCTAAAGATGGTTTAAAAAAAATCTGGTTTAAAAAACAATTTAAAACTAGCATGGAGAGATGCCATGAAATGGCAGAGAAGTGTTTGTTGGAAAACTAACAGGATTCTTTCTGCCAAAATCTGTTTCCTGGTTGCACAGTTTGTGAATGATTATAAATTACGAGCATATAAATTTCTGTATTTTTGTCTGTTTTGTTCCCACCAACTGGACATACACAGATTGCTAGGACAGCATTGATATAAAGACTGAAATTTTATCTCAGGTCTTCACTCCTTGGTCAAAAGACTGAAAGTTTCCTGTATGCACCTGTGTCAAAATCAGGCTAACCCTGATCTGTGAAGTCCTGTTGAAAAATCCATTTGCCTGCAAGGAAATGAAATCAAAAACTTCATCTCTGTCTCTGACCAAAGACAATTTGAGGAAGATTTCTACCAAGAGCGCCCTCCTCAGAATCTTATAAGCAGAGTTAGAATAAAGTTTATCTACTAGTATGTCTTTCCTCCCTCTCAAATTTAGAACAGTCAGGTAAGTCTGACATTTCAAAACTTGCCAAGAGAAACAGAAAACCTGGTGGAACTTACTGTACTGTTTTGAATGGTGACTATTCTATTTGATGTGATTGATTATTCCTTTTCTTTCTGAGGTATATAATCTCACTCACACTTGGACCTAGCAGACCAGCTGTATCAGAGTAAAATCTGTCAGGCAGTCTCTGGGTTTGAATCCTCACTTTGATGACTATCTAATAAAGTCAAACTTTAATTGAGTTATTTTACTCCTTCCAGTCTCTAATACTGGCCACAACAGGATCTCCATCCAGCCAAGGCAACTTTCCATTTATGTGATTTTAGCATCTGCATGACAAATGCATTAGTGTCAGTCTCCTATCAGTAGAATGTTTGTGATAGCATCTATCTTATGATTGGAGTAGAAAGAGAATGAGAAAATTTATGTAAAGTACTTGGCATTTAGTTGATGGCAGATTACTGTTATTCACCCTTCCCCCATTAGCTTCTCTCCTGTAATGATAAAGAAAAGAGGGAACTTAAAGCAATTTTAAATAAAGAAACATAGTAAATTTTCTTACTGGGGAAATCCCCAATTTGTCTAAGAATGACTTTGATTCAACTTTATCAAGCAAACATCAGATCTATACTATATTTACCTTGATCTTTATCTCTGGCCATGAACATTTATAGTATAAACTCTGACAGATGGCTTTTTGTTTTTGCAGTGCAAGTGGCTGGCTTTAAGTTTTAGATGCCAAGGCATTCATTTCAACAGGGCTGGCTCCAACAAAACATACTGCCAGCACAAGGACTAGGAAAAAAAAAAAAAACAGTCACCCTTCACTGAAGTTCCTTTGTTTTACAGATTCTGGTTAATTTACAATGATAATCATTGTAATGATAATGATAGGGGTGTGTGTGTGTGTGTGTGTGTGTGTGTGTGTGTGTGTGTGTGTTTCAATTCTTCCAAAGTTTTATTTTCCTGCTATTGTGATTAAGATTACCAATACTGAATTTTTGACTGCATAAATTCTCACTCTGGACTCAATTAAAGCCAGACCCCAGATCAGTCTCCCCTTGATCCCTCCACCCTTGTGTGGTCTAGGAGTGTAGTATAATCTCCAAGCCTTATAAGTAACATACTTGCATCTTCCCCCAAATTTCCTGGTGGTTATAGTTAAGATAAAGGACATTTTGCAACCAAAATAAGAACTGCAAGGACTGGTTCAGCCATAACATTATTACTGACAGATGAAACTGGCACAAGACAAAAGCTGATGGCTGCCAATACTTTTAATATACTCAGTAAATGCCCACATTTTTCTTTCTTTGCTTCACTCACTCTCTGTTAACTGACTTCCTCTTACGACACTCCATAGAAGAAACTATTGCTCCTAAGGTGCAGGGGCTCACCTATCTCCTCTGGTACCAGGTTGACAAATAAACCTAAGACCGGTGAGGTGAACCAGCTCTAGCCTTGGCCATCATTGAAAAGAAATAAACCTCATGTGACTTTAAGCTCCTGACACGATATCCAGCTATCAATATGAGCTTAACCATCAGTTAAATTTGTCCCCATTTGATTCAATTCTCCTGTGTAGATCTTCTAGCAGGCTTTGGAAAAAGGAATAGAGATAATTGGTAGAATTTATGACCCACACCCCATTTTGTACCTTAAACAACTGGCTTGAGACATGTTCTATTTTTACCTTTGGTTAATAATGACTTTCATTTAAGTGTTTATTAACAAAGCTAAAAAGTGTGCTTTATTTTTTGCTCATTACTCAAAGATAAATTAAACCTTCACCTAAAATAATTGTTTTTCTTGTATGTGTGCTTTATTATTTTCTTTTTTAAGTTTATTATCTTTAAATATAACAATTTGGTGAGTAGCTTAGTAAAGATCAACAATGGCTTATGAGACAGAAGAGAGGAAGGTAAGCAATAAAAATATGTATTTAGGCATTTTACAGTTCTGACATTTCCTATTAGGCACTAGAATTTTACTCTGTTACCCATATTATGAGAGAGACAAAAGAGACCTAAAAACTTGCCCAACTACGCACCACTGATTGTGTGTCCTCAGACAGCATCTTAATGAAGAATTACTCAGGTTTTCTGATCATGGTTTTCATCTTACATCCAGCTCATTTTTTGGACTGGACACATTCAGCTCCCTCTACACATGCCCACAAGCTCCTACAGGCTCTTATGCACAAAGTGCCCTGAGTCAGAAATCAGCAGTACAGCTCAGAAACCCTCCACTGCCAATCATCCCAGAGGCAGGAACAAGTGAAGAATATGCTGTCAGCTCCTGGCATTTCTCCCTGTAGAGGAAACTGAATGCTAGCTAATAGAGGCCAGAGGTCTCTATGGCCTGGGGAGGAATTCTGGGGTTCAATCATTGAACAGTAGAAGGAAGAGGACCTAGCCTAAAGGAGGGTAGTAAAACCTCTCCTATGAAGCAGAAAATCAGCTGGAACAATCCACTCATAAGTAATAAACTGACATTAAAAACTTATCCTAGCTGACTCAGAATATTTGTGTGCATTCTGTGAAGACATCAGAAAGAAGAGTTTATCTCTGGGTATATTCAAATGTACATGCTGCTGATAGAAGATAAAGAACAACATCCCTTTTCCCATTTATTTATCTTTAATAACTGGCATAACTTCACCAAGTCCCAGCATTAACAAGTGTGGAGAAAAATTAAAATTCATGTCTCTGAGCATTTATAAAATCTAACTTCCATTTTCAACACCGAAGTTGAAGATACTGCAACAAGAATTCTTAGCCCAAACTTCTAAACTCAAACCCAGACAATAAAATATAACCAGTGTGAGACAACAAATTAGACATCAGCATGTATGAGCTCCCAACTCCTAAAGCTGAAACCATCATTAAATTTCCTATATATTAAGTCTCAGTTTCCTCATGAAATATAGAACCAACTTTATAAACTCACTGGTTCCTGAAAAAGGCTAAATTTAATAGTAATTGTGAAGATGTTTTGAAACTCTCAGAAGTGTTAGGAAAAGGTAAGCTATTATTTTAGAAATCTTCAGGCTGGCTGGAACACAACATTGGACCATGTCCCTAATGGTTCAGGCACAGCTATCTAGCTGGGGGGGTTATTTCTTTGGAAGGAGATGTCCAATTCAGATTTGCAAAATCAGATGTAATTTTGGAATAATGCTGCTCACATGAACTGAGAATATCCTAAAAGCCATAATAAACAGACACAATGCACACGGCATTTGAGTTCATTTGGTGGGAGGGAGGTGGCCATAAGGCGCCAAGAATTACAGTATTAAACTTGATTTTACTCATATCTTTATTAATCATTCATATGATGAGCAAATGAGAACATTAATTAAATCTGCAGATGGTGCTAAACAGGCATTTCAGAGTATATTGTGAGCAAAGTAATAATAATCAAAAGATGGGTTTAAAAGGAAGTAGAACAGAACACTAATGAGAATTTGTTTGGGTGTAGTAAAGACTCAAAAACACACTTAAGAGTGGAATAAAGAATACTGCAAAAGGCTTAAACAGGTCAATAGGAAACAATTAGTAGCTATAAGGTTACAAATTAAAACAGTATTGACAGGAAAAGAGAGCTGTTTTACCAAGTTCCCATTTCTCTGTCCTGTCATGTAATCTCTGCCTATATCCAGAGGGAATTCACTTTCTAGATGGGCATGACAGACAAGATTGGGATCTGTATGTTGTAGCTACAAACTGGAATGGTAAAGGGTTGTGTACCCTAACCCCTCAAATTAAAGTTTAGGAAAGCCATCAAAGATCAGTTTAATCAAGCCAGCTATTACTGGGCTCTGACTTCCAGAATCGTGCTCCACACTTTGTCCCAGTGCCTCCAAAGACTAAGCTATAATAGCCTCGGGTCTATTGGGGGATACTTTCTGCTGTTTTCTTAATAAAGGCAGATGTCCAGAAGGGTGCTGATTATTTCTTCTTTTTCTGAAAAGGGTCTGTAGACCAAACAAGTTTGAGAGTCTAAGGTTTATCATAATGGAACTACCAGAATCATCTCCTAATAATCATCTTCACCTGCTATTTCTCTAATGAAGGAATGAACATTTGTGAGCTAAAACTGCTAAAATTATTGCCATCATTTTCCCTCGATACCCCCATTTCTTTCACTTTAAACTAATTATAAGGTTCTAAACAAATGAATGTTGTTCAGTCTCCCTTAAATATTTTTAATTCTTTGATATTCCATCTTCCTTAATTTTATTTTTCAGGCTGTACCCAGCTGTGTTCGGGGGTTACTCCTGCTCTGTGCTCAGGAACTTGTCCTGGTGAAGATCAAGGTATTCTAGGGATAGAACCCAGATTGCACACAAAGAAAGTGCCCTGCCCACTGTAGTATCTGCCCAGGTATTTCTAGTTTCCTTTCATCGTATCCCATTCAATTTAGGTAAGATTCAGTAAGAATTGGGTGGCACAACTGAAATAGAACTGTTTAAAGAACTGTTTAAAGAACTACAGGGTTGGGGAAACCACATATTTGATTCAGTTATCCAGGATTTAACAGATTAATTCAGAGACCCATAATTATGACCAGAAGAAATTTTTAGATTCCAGAAGAAGTCACATGAGGCTGAAAGTCACAAAATGAGTCTTGCCATTTGATTCAGGGGCATTCAACTAGCTGGGCACAATTTTGCTGTGAAGGAATGAAGGTTTAAACTGGATAGAACTGTCCCCTCTCCTTCCATAATATGGGACTTTCTACTGGTATAACTAGAAATCCAAGAAATGGAATGTCACATGTGATTCATATATGTTACCCTTTTATGGCTGAGAGCAGTGCGGAGATGGTGGAATGATGTGTGTGGAGGGGCAAGTGGAAGATATTTATCATGTGTTTTGCTTTATGGGGGTCATACGTGGCAGTGGTTGGGGATAAATCCTGGCTCTGCACTCAGGGATGACTTGTGGCAGGTTTGGGGAGGACTGTATAGGGTGCCTAGATGAAACCTGGGTAAACCATGTGCAAGGCAGGTGCCTATCCGCTGTAATAATCACTACAGCTCTAACTTTAGGAACTTGGAATAAATCTACTGTAAGTGAGTTACCCTACTCACTTACAGTAGATGGATACTGCTTCTATCTCCAGAAGAGTGTCAGTGGGACAGATGAGTGGTTATCACTGACTAAAATTTTCCCTACTTTGTTAAGATTCTATCACTATATGTGAACTATAAAACATCTATGAGACAATATACACAATGGATCAAAGATACAGAATAATTGCAATGTGCACCCAGGACTTCTGACTTCCCCCTCTTCAGAACTCTGCCCAGCAGACCAGCCTATCACAGCCCGGCTCATCGAGATCCACCCTGCAGCAGTCTTTTTTAAATTCACCCAGGTATGCTGATCCAGAGACTCACAGACATGGGGCAGAGCTGCTACTCGCTCTCCCCTGTGCCCAGCCTCTCACGAGGCGCCCGGGATGGATGGTGGGTTCTAGCCCTGGCCCGCCACCCCAGCAGAGTCTCGCAACAAGCCAGACAACCCCCCACTCCATGAGGGCCTCCATTTTCCACATCCAGACTTCTCTCTCATCAGAACTCCACCCAGCAGACCAGCCTATCAGTGCCCGGCTCGCGCGGCGTAAGCGGCTGCAGGGTTCATCAATAAATGCTAGATTTAGAGACGACTACAAGAGTATGCTACCCGCACGGTAGAGCCTGGCAGGCTACCCGTGTCATATTTGATATGCCAAATACCAGTAACAATTATAGACCTCATTCCCATGACCTGATGGAATGGTTTGAGGCTCTTTATGTTCCTGGAGCAAGCAGGTGCCCTTGGGCTCTACTTGCAAGAGACAGGTCATATGGAGAAGTTACTGGTGCCCGCTCAAGCAAATCGATGATGATCGGGAAGACAGTGATACAGTGAGACATTGATACACCCAGGGATCTCTAACATGTCTTGAACTATTATCCTCATAGGGAAGCTCCTGACCTCATCCTCCAAACTACTCAGAGAGAAAGCAGCAGTTTGAGTACTATTTTTTTATTTTTTGCATTTTTAGTAGATTTTCTTTTAGTCCTAGATAATACTTTTATACTACAACTTTTAAAACTCTGTATGTACGGCATCATATTATATGTGCCCTAACTTGATTTGTTCTTACTCATTAATCACATTATGTATTTTGAAGTCATCCATATTTTTGAAGAACCATCGTTCATTTTTTAAATATTTGTTTAAGTTATATGTGTACTTTCACAATAATCTTTCTCTTCTTTTGATGGGCCTTGCATTTATAATCACTTGCTATTTTAAAAAAGGGAATTCTTATTCTTATATATATCTTCCAGAGTCAGGGATGCTGTTTCATTTGCCAAGGCATCGAAAATCAGATGGGCTGGACATGTAATGCAATTTGGAGACGACCGCTGGACTAGAGTCGTTACTGACTGGATCCCATGGGACGTCAAAGATCACATGTCTGCCCACTTACGAGATGGTCAGACTTCTTCATCAAGACCATAAACCAATGATTTGAGGCTATTCATATTCCTGAAACAACCAGATGCCATTGGGCTACACTGGCACGTGATAGGGTCAAATGGGAATGTTACTGGCACCCGCTTGAGGAAATCGATGAACAACGGGATGTCTAGTGATCTAATGATCTAGTGAACTCCTAGGAAATACAGGTTTTTCTGAGATAGGTCAAATTCTTATATGTATTTTCAGCTTTACTAGATAATTCCTTAATTATTCTATCATTTTACTCTCAACATCAGAGTTTAAGAGTTTCTACTGCTCCTCACCGAATCTTATCTAAATCTTTGCTTTTGTGTGCCCTCAGTGTATATGAGTAGGTGAACCATTATGACTTTTGTTTTCAGGTCTATGATTGAGTTTGACAACTTTCTGTGCTGTGTATAGTTTCTGCATGTTTTGAGCATTTCAAAGGAAGTACTTTATTTGTATTGTCTTATTAATTTGAGTAATTCTTTTGTGTGTTCTGGACTTGACAGTTGTGATACAAATACCTTCTAGCTTGTATGTTTAAGACTAATGTTTTGGGAATTGTCTAAATTTTATGTTTACTTGATTGATGTTTTCCTTTGTAGTATACGCTTTTCTTGAGTAAATACTTTCTCAAAAACACAAATAAATACTCTTAATATTTTTGAGCTTTGTATTTCTACAGTCAAATGTATTTTTAATAAATTTCTTATCCATTAAGTACCTTAACTTCAATAATGTTTTTACCTTAGCTATTCCTGTCATATAATTTTAAAATATTTTCACTGCAATTATATTATTGAAAGTGCATTCAATCTTTAGATCAAATTTATAATAACTAGATCAATCAGATGCTTATTTTGTTTCACTTGTATCACTTGTATCACTTGTATCTTCTGTCCTCCCACTGATCATCAATTTGCTCGAGCGGATGCCAATAACATCTCCATAAGTCCTGTCACATGCTAGTAGAGCCCAAGGGCATCTGCTTGCTCCAGGAACACAAAGAGTCTCAAACCATTCCATCAGGTCATGGGGATGAGGTCTATAATTGTTATTGGTATTTGGCATATCAAATATGACACGGGTAGCTTGCCAGGCTCTGCCTTGCGGGTGGAATACTCTTTTTTTTTTCTTTTGCTTAATGGGTCACACCCGGCAATGCTCAGGGGTTTCTCCTGGCTCTGCACTCAGGAATTACTCCTGCGGTGCTCGGGGACCGTATGGGATGTCAGCGATTGAACCCTGGCCCTTAGGGGCGGCCGCGGGTGCAGGGAAACGCCCCTACCCACTGGGCTATTGCTCCAGCCGCACGGATGGAATACTCTTGTAGCCACCTCTGATCTTGAGCATTTATTGATGAAACAAGCGGCTTTGAGAGCCAGGCTGTGATTAGCACTTTTTCTGGGTGGAGTTCTGATGAGAGGGGAAAATATTGTCTACTTCTTTCTTCATTATTTAACAATGTTCAGCAAAGCATTTTACTTTTCACCATAAGAGGTTTTAAATATTGGTAGGTTTGTCTCTAGGTTTCTTTAGTTTTGTTGTTGATTTGACCTTTGAAAAATATTTGTTATCATTTTATCTTGGTGGATATAGAGACAAATATTTCACTTACCTTATAGGTATTTCATTCAACAAAATTACCATTCTTAAGAACTCAGATAATTTGTCTGTAGACTGTCAGGTTCTAAAATGTACAAGGTTGGAGCAAGAGGGTACCAGATGAAGTCAGTGAGAAGGTAAGAGGCAATACAGAATGCTCTCTCTCATAGTGGGGTATTAAAAATATAGTAAGGGACTAACAAATGGACAAAGGCACCAGACCTTGAGAGTTGGCTTCAGCAATCAACATACCAAGTGGGAGTAGTAGTATGAAGAATAGACTTGAAGGGGAAAAAACTGATGGAGAAAACCAATACTCTGCTGGCGAGTTTCGGATGCATGGAATTGTCATTAACAGTATTCTGATTTATGGTGCTTCAATAAAATTTGCCAAAAAAAGGTAAATGTAGGCAAAATTCTGAAAAAAAAGTTGTGTTTCTTTCATTTTAATACTTATATCTTTCTGATTTTTTTCTTGCCTTGGATGCTCTTTAAGATCTCAAATATTTTGAGTAGATGAGACAATCAGGATATCCTTATCTTACTCCTGAAGTAAAAGGGGACAGAATTTTTAACATTTTCTCAACGGGCAGAATATAAATTGTAAAGGCACAATAATTAAACCCCAAATTTTAAACTCATCTATAACACTAATATCAATTCAGGTATGATTTTGTTAAGACACACTGATAATGCTGACATTGGTCCCACAGTAGCCTTTAATGATTTAAAGAGCCACAGTTTTATATGAAAACTAGAAAAATAAAACATAGAAATCTTTCTTGAACTCTGATCCTCCACCTCCAGAGCTCTATTTCACAGCATTCTTATTGCATTGAAAATATTTCATATGGGGTAAAATTAAGTATACTAATTTTAATCTTGATTTCAATTTGTTGATTAAATAGCAACATGATTTACAAAGCTACTGAGTTTCAGGGATAAAATGTTCCAAGTGTAATCCTACTGCTGGCATCTTCCTCCCTCTACCAATCTCCCAGGATCCCTTCCACTCCTAGTCCACCTCCTTTATATAAATATATATTTGTTTATAAACATATATATAATAGTAAACATAGTGTTTATATATTGAACACATACAATGATTAAATATATATTTAATCATTATGTGAATCCCCTGTTTATACTAATACTGACTCTAGTGGTTTTGATGGATATAGATTAACTCACCTCTACACAATCGACATATTCACAGCCCCTGACCATATTCCTCCATAGAACATCTCCCTATTTGTTTCCCCCATTTCTCCCTCCTTGGTATTTTAATTTCTGTAATCTAATATAAGGGTATAGTCATCTTTAATAACTTCTATTTCCTGTCTTGTTATTCTAGGTACCTCAGATAAGTGAGAGAGCATCTAATACGTGTCTTTCTGACATTTCATTTAACATATTTCTCCAGGACAAATTGCAAGGATTTGCATGGTTTCAGCACTCCTATGGCTGCATAATAATTCATCGTGTATCTGTACATATGTACATTACCATAGCTGTATTATCCATTCTTCTATTGTTGGACAATTGGGTTACTCCTGAATCATGTATATTATAGTAAGTGCTGTCATGAACACAGGAGTCCATGTATCTTTTTTAGTGAATGTTGTGTTTGGAGCTTAGATACTAAGAATTGTAATTGCTGGGTTATACAGGGACTGTATTTACTTTTGGAGAAATAGTCATACTGTTGATCATGAGGACTGTGTCAGACTTCATTTCACCAGCAGTGAATGAGAGTGACTTTTCACCAGATTCCTGCTTACACAGGTGATTTCTAGTCTTTGATATATGTTATTCTCACTAGTGTGAGATGATAGCACATTGTCACTTGATTTGGCTTTCCCTAATAATATGTGATGATGAATACTTCTCATTTGTGTATCGGTATATGCAAAAGTATGCTGATACTTTTACAGTATATTGAAGTATTATTTTCAAATATTCTCTCCCATTCATTAAGGTCATCTCACACTATTCTTATTCCTCAATCTGAAGAACAGAGTTGCTATTGGTAACTGATACTGTAAAGACTGTGGGAACAAAAGATTTAAGCATAAACATCAGTTCAATTTTCATTGACTTAATAAAACTACTTGTTAATTACCAACTGTTGTGCAGTCAACTGCACAATATTAATTTCATAGTTCATACCCAGGTCTGTTACCAAACCTGGAAACATAAGTAAACAGTGATTATGCTTAAAGTTATAAGACTGGATAAACTCTCTTAAGGGTAAGGGAAGACAGTGTAAAGAATCAAGAACCAAGAAGGTGAAGACAGTGTAAAGAACCAGGAACTAAAGATTTAAAACTTAAACTTTAAGATTCAGGCTATTAAATGAAACCATAAAGGAAGACTAAGAGGAGAAAGATTGCACACTAAAACTGTTAACTGATGAAATTCTTATTTTAAATTAAAATTTTAATTGAATCACAGTGAGATACACAGTTGAAAAGTTGTTCATGATTGGATTTCAGTCAGAAATGTTCCTCCAACACAGGTTACTTCACCAGTGTACATTTTCCACCACCAATGTCCCCCGTTTCCCTCAGTCTGACTCTCCTGCATTTATTCCCTGACCCTCTCCTGCATTTATTCTTTAAATAAAGTACAATTTTTTGGCCCAAATGAGGATGATAGGTCAAGATTACAGGCAATAAAGAGTTGACTTTATAAACCACAGAAACTAAAAAATGTTTCCATGGCTTTGTGAAATGGGTGATACCAGGATCAGGAACAAGACACCACATAGAACACAATTCCATATTGAGTTATCTGATGTTTTATTTAATTTGGTGATTGCTGTAGTAAGGTTTTTTCAAATGCTGAGATGAGAAACTATACTTCAAATTTATACAGTATTGTAATCTAATCTTACCTTAATAAAACATACACACACAAATACACTTTAGTCTGTGTATTTAAAGATTCCTGAATGTATGCCACTAATTTCAGTGGCTAAGTAGTAATCAAACATGTGCCACATTAATTTCATATCCTTGGATATATAGATTGTTTCCTTTACCTTTGTAAAAAATACTAGAATATTCCAATTTTCTTTAGTTTTGTGGTAAAGAGGGTCAAACCCTAAAGAATGAATTATTCCAGATATAAAGATATATTTTGAAATATCCCAGGGCCAGGGATATATCTCATTGATAGAGCTGTTTTTCCTTCATGTATTTGGAATAATTCATTCTTTAGGTGAAATGGTGTTTCGGGATTGTTTCAATAGAAACATAATATATGTCTTATGTAGATTCTCAAAGCATATCATATTCTGCTATTTCATATACAAATGACTAATAAAGAAAATACAAACAATGTTTATCTACTATCAATAAATGCAAATTAAACCTACTGAAAGAAAATTTAATCAGAATGTTAACAGCTATTCTCAAAGTCCCTGCTTAAGCTAAAATAGATAAAAATTAAGTCTGGTTGATAAAAATTAAGTTTGGTTAGATATTTTTAAATTCAGCATACTTCTTAAATAATTGCAATATGCTTGACCCTGGAGAGACAATGAATATAAGATGAATATAATCACACAAAACCATTGTCTTGTATCATCCTTGGTTTGCTTAACTAGCACGCTGCATGAGAGCATTTTGCCTTTTTCTCTCACTTGTTGAAAAGTAGAATTATGTAATTTTTAGTGTTTAACTGATTTGATACTGGACAAAAATCATTTATACCAGTGATTCAAATAGAAACTTGGTTAAACTAGAAAAACTTTCAAATTAAACCACCCTATCTGCTCTACTGCTCCTAAAAATATTGTTTATTATGATACATGAATTTTTATATTTTGAGGTGAGTGCAGATGAACATCACTGAGTCACAAAAAAAGCCGTTATGTATGGGGGGGGTAGGTTTTTACATTTTGTTGGTGGAGGAGACTGGTGATGGATGGAGATAGTGGTATTATTAATATAGAAGTTATTAATTTGCTTTAAACATGGAGAAGATAAGGCAACTCTTTAACATCTAAAACATTCAGGGTCTACCTCCATGAGCTGAGACAACAGAGAGGCCAGTAAGACCTTCTAAAAATTCTTCTAAGGCCAATCATTATTAAAGTGCCCTTGTTACTAAAGGGCACTTTACTGCTTGGTGACAGGTGGAGGAGTGTTTGATTGTTGGAAACAAAAGAAAGATACCATTACAGTTGTAAAGAGGAAAAAGGGAGAAAATGAAAATGTATGTCTGAAAGAACACACAGGGGTAGGAAATACTGGTTGGTACCTCACTGGAAAACAATTTGACTGTTACTATATAGAGTCTTTAATGTTCCACTTCCACTAATTTATCCTGGGTAGCTGTTTGGAGGTATTCTCAAAGATTTATGTATTATGATGTTTATTAAAGTATTATTTATAAGAGTAAAAACTTGAAAACAATATAAATGTCCGCCAATAGGCACATGGTAAATAAATTAAGGTATATCTATGTGATTTATTACTATGCAGCAGTTTATAATCATATTTCCAAAGACCATCTGATTGCAGGGAGAAATACTCATAATATAATGTTAAATTAAAACTGTCAGAATCAAACAAACAGCATTAAATAGTGACCACTTATTGAACATTAATTTTGTACTAGGATATGTATTCAGGGCTTTGTAAACACCTCATTTAATAATCCTCCAACAAATATAAAAGGTAACTATTGCTGTTTTCAACTTAAATACTGTGACTCTAAGGACACAAGTAAAGTTGCATTTCATTTTGAATTGTCCTTTGAAAAGCAGCCAGTTCAAAATCTAGAGACACTAGAAGTTTTTAAATGCAAAATGTATTATTATAATCGAAACTGTTATTATAGTTTGGGTACTGTGGTCACAGCAGTATGTTAATGGTGCTGATATATATATATGTTTGTATATATATATATAAATATACGTTAATGGTGCTGATATATATAGTGACTGTACTCTTCCACGACAAAAGTGCTCATGACCCTCCATCATTATCACCATGTCACCTCAAGGAACAAAAATTAAGAGATAAAAAATTTAAAGTAAGGGGGTAAAATATTACTTATGTTTTAGATTGGTAACTAGAGAAATCTACCAGAGATGAAATTGCAGTGAGAAATCCAGCAATTGTTTAATAACCAGTTTCCAGAGGCCTGGTCCATAGGGATTAACAGCAGAGGAGTATGGACTAGAGTGCGGGGCAGATTAAAGACACATTGTGGGTAAAGAATTAACTACACTAGGAGAAGATGTGAATTCTGAGAAACAGGATAGGAAGGGGGGAGAACAGTGCTACAAGTATAGAGATTGGGGGCGAAGAAATAGTATAGGAGTAAGGCATTTGTTTTACATGTGGCTTAGCCTGGTTCATTAGCCAGAGCCGCATAGTGCTTACAGGAATGATCCCTGACCAAAGAGCCAAGGTAAGCCCTGAACACCACTGAGTTTGGCCCCAGAAAATTATATCAAAACATATATACTTGAGAACTATTTTCATACAAAAATTATTTAAAACTGACAGTGAGCTTTCCAACTCAGAAAATATACTGGCTAGGATTTCTGTTTGATTTTGGGGTCATAACTGACAGTGCTCAGGGCTCATACTGCTGGCTTTTGCACTTGGGAATCACTCTTGGTGGTGCTGGGGAAACTGTTTGGGATGCCAGGAATCAAACCTGGTCAGTTGTGTGCAAGGCAAATGCCCAGTCTATTTCAAGATAGTACATATGACGAAGTTCACACTCACATGTGGCTTGCACTTCATTATATTCACAATTAGGCACTAGATTTTTGGATTCATTGCCCTTCCAAAATAATTCCCAGGCAAACTAATAAAAGCCTGCTTAATACTAAATACTCAAATAGAGTGTATATTTTAAAAATTCTAGTACCAAATATTTTTTCTTAATTTAGCTATATTTTATAATATATCATAATTTATGTTATATAGAAACAGAAATCATAAAAATGCAAATAGAATTGATCAATATACAAGGCTATACATGATCTAAATAGGTTAAAATGGTAAAAAATAGAACTATATCATTGAACTATAAAAAGGAAAAAGAGGCGAGATTAAAATTGGATGCCTCAGATGGTCCAGGAGGTATAATTTCAGCCCAGAACTCTTTAGGAGATCACTATCCCAAGAACAGAATTGGGACCGGAGGCGATAGCCCAGCGGGTAGGGCGTTTGCCCTGCACACGGCCGGCCCCTAAGGGCCAAGGTTCAATCGCTGGCATCCCATACGGTCCCCCGAGCACCGCCAGGAGTAATTCCTGAGTGCAAAGCCAGGAGTAGCCCCTGAGCATTGCCGGGTATGACCCAAAAAGCAAAAAAAAAAAAAAAAAAAAAAAAAGAGAACAGAATCATCTCATAAAAGTCATATTTCAGATAGGAAATAAGTGACCTACGGGCTCTGTGCCAGCATTTCAGCACAAGTTGATAGGTGGGAATCTGCACTGCAATTCTGGCCGTGAAGGGCAGAGACAGATGAGAGACACATCTTGAGGGTGGAATTAACTACACCCAGCGACATCCTGCCCACATATAGGTTTAGAATCACACACCACCACCACTCAACTCTTGCTCTTTCTTCACATATCACTCAGAACTAGCAAAACTCCACAACATCCTAATATGCTGTTTCAAAGCAGACTGATGGTCACAATTGGTCCTCTGATCAATTGTGGACTAGATTCTGGTGCTGGATGCAGCATGCCTGAAAAAAGTGCCTTTCTTTGGGTTAGGTGAGCAAGAGATATGAAAGAATGAGTGTGTATAGATTGAAAAAGATACTTGGAGAACCTTTAAAACAAAGACTTAATTTTGAAAAGTTTTTATAGCATTTTACCTTCTATTTTCTTGTGTATGTGAGTAAAATTTAGGAAATTGAAGAAATACTATAGTAAAAAAAAAGCAGCTCTTATTTTTAAAGCAAATCTTTAAGAATTTCTCCTTAAGATGTTAATTTTAGGGTATCTTTTTGTGTATAGTTCTGTTAAATGTAATTCTAAGTATTTTATATTTAGACTATTGCATATGGTATCAATTTAACATTTTTTGTATTCATTGCATTAATTTACTAGGCTTCCATTATAAAAAGTTCCATAAGCTGTCACCCCCAGAATTTTTAGGAAGAACACAGCACCGTCACTGCTCTCTGGGTTATCTCATGACCCCCCGGTCTATAACTGGTAAAGATGTCTTTATATTTAATCCAGCCTTATGTATCACTTCAGATTTCTGGCATTGCTTAGGTCTCTAATCTGGGAAATGATATTTTTCAACATTATGGTTAACAGTTTGCAGAAAGATACTGTTCCTGGAAGCAAACAGTTACCACCATCTTTCTGTTCTGGCATCTCACTGGACAGATAATACGAAGCAGATAATTTGTTCCTACTATTCCCTGGCCTCTCCCCTATGGTTAGCATCTTTAAAAAAAGAATCATTAACGAGGGTCAGAATGATAGTTCAGTGGGTAGGCACTTCCTTCTACTTGGCCGACCCATGTTTGATCCCCAGGATCTTGTATGGTCCCCCAAGCCGCTCCAGGAGTAATTTCTGAGTGCAGAAGCAGAAGTAAACCCCAAACCAAAAAAAAAAAATTTTAAATTTCACTAAATAATGAATTTTCCCATGGAGAGATTTTTGATTTTAAAAAATCAATTCTATTCATCAAGATAGTTTACTGTAAAATTATCTAAGAATAGCTTGTTGTAAAATCATTGTTGAAACAGCCATCTTTGCTCTAAGAAATTGAACATCTGGTAAAAGTACTATTTTTATCAGAAAATAAAGAAATGAAACTTTATTTTTTTTTAAAATATTTTATTATACCACCATGAGCTACACAATAACAAAGATGTTCATGTTTGGGTTTCAGTCATACAGTGTTCCAGAACCATCCCTCCACCAGTGCCCATTTCATTTCCCACCACCAATGTCCCCGATTCCTTCCCCCTTCCCTAGCCTGCCTCTATGGCAGGTTCTTTATCTCTTCTCTCCTCTCTCTCTCTCTATCTCTCTCTCTCTCTCTCTCTCTCTCCTCTATATATATATAATCTTCTCATTGCATTGTGGATTGCAATGCATACATTTAGAGGTTATCATGTGTATCGTTTTGCCTGTGTTCAATGCTCAGTTCTAGGTTGGTATTAGCACTTTCTACAATTATTAGCAAGCCAGATGACCCCCCACTCCATGAGGACCTCCATTTTCCACATCTGGACTTCCCCCTCGTCAGAACTCCACCCAGCAGACCAGCCTATCACAGCCCGGCTCATTGAGATCCACCCTGCTGCAGTCTTTTTAATCCTGCCCAGCAGAGCCTCACAACAAGCCAGATGACCCCCCACTCCATGAGGACCTCCATTTTCCACATCTGGACTTCCCCCTCATCAGAACTCCACCCAGCAGACCAGCCTATCACAGCCCAGCTCATCGAGATCCACCCTGCTGCAGTCTTTTTTTAATCCGGCCCAGGTACGCTGATCCAGAGACAGACATGGGGCAGAGCTGCTACTGGCTCTCACTGTGCCCAGCCACTCATGAGGCGCCCGGGAGGGATGGCAGTTTCTAGCCCTGGCCCGCCACCCCAGCAGAGCTTCACAACAAGCCAGACGACGCCTGAGGACCTCCATGAGGACCTCCATTTTCCACATCCGGACTTCCCCTCATTAGAACTCCACCCAGCAGACCAGCCTATTACAGCCCGGCTTGCGCGCCACAGCCGTGTGGTTCATCAATAAATGCTGGATTTTGAGATGACTACAAGAGTATGCTACCCACACGACAGAGCCTGGCAAGCTACCCTTGTCGTATTTGATATGCCAAATACCAGTAACAATTATAGACCTCATTCCCATGACCTGATGGAATGGTTTGAGGCTCTTTATGTTCCTGGAGCAAGCAGGTGCCCTTGGGCTCTACTTGCATGAGATAGGTTATATGGAGATGTTACTGGTGCCCGCTCGAGCAAATCGATGATGAACGGGAAGACAGTGATACCGTGATACAATACTTAGCACACTGTTCCCTTCTCTCTGTCTTACCCAACTTCTGACTCCCCACACCTTTGTGGTAATTTTCACCTTTGACAAGAGCTCCTGATCCATGTTTTACCTGACCTTGGATATCAGTATCATAATATGTATGTGCACATATATACACATATAAATATATGTATATATACACATATGTATATGTATATACATATGCATATGTATAGCATGTATATATCATAATATGTATGTATACACATATATGTGTATATATACATATTATGTATATATCATATATATCATATATGTATATATACATATATACGATATATATGTCATGCAAATAAATGCTTTCATTCTATATCTTTTTCCTTCTGGCTAATTTCACTCAACATGAGCCTCTCCATGTCCATCCATTTATAGGCAAACTAAGAAATGAAACTTCAGTTTTTGCTTATTTATTTTGGGTTTTGGAGGACACATGTAATGGTTTCAGGGGTACTACAAGCTCTGCTGAGGGATCAATCTTTGCAGAGGTTGGGGGCCATGTGCAGTGCTGGGAATTGAACCCGAGTTAACTGTGTGCAGGAAAGCATTCTACCTGCTGTACTGTCTCTCAGATCTAAAACTGTTCTTAGAGAATTAGAGGAAAACACCTGGTCATAAGAAAAAAAAACAACTTTTGAAATGTGTCTCTTAGAAAGCATTGGTCATAATCTTGCTTGTGATAGTTGACTCCTTTTGACCTGATTTGAGTTGAACGAATCCAGAGAACACTCTGTAGGAAGTATAACATTCTTAAATGGTCCTTACTTTCTTGATTATCTCCAACCTTGAAGCTTAATGTACCTCTGAATTAAAAGAATAAGTGCAAATTCTCTCAGACGAAATGTTCAGACTGAACATTACGCGGGCAGACTGCACCAAGGACAGTCCCCAGCAACTCATCTTGATTGGCTTCTACCAGAGCAGCATTTTTCCACATGGGGCCAGAAACACTTTTGGGAGCCCGTAGGAAAGGAATCACGAATGAATATTCTATAGATGAAAAGTGTTGCTGTGGGACTTGGGGGCATGGTAGGACAGGGGTTAGGGTTCACAAGAAAGAAACAAGGTAGTAAGAGTCAGGATGAGATAAGGGTTGAGGGGCCAAAGATCAGGATAGCAGGTATAGCACTTGCCTTGCATGCAGCTCACCCAGATTTTATCCTAAGCACCCCAGATCATTCTCTGAGCCCAGCCAAGAGTGATCCCTGAGTGCAGAGCCAGAAGTAAGCCCTGAGCACCACCATCAACAAACAGCACACATGTAAAGATAACCCCCAAAAAAACAACACAACAGAAAACAAACAACCAAACCACATAAGGGTAGAGAAACACTGTACTAGGGTATCTACCAACTGAGGCCAAAGTTTATTGGAAACTAAGGACAAAGGCGTGGGGGAAGCAGTCAAGAAGTGATAGTGAAGAAGGCCCTAAGGCCCTCTGCACAAGGTTAGTTCTGCCTTCTGGGTATGCTGGTAAGGGCTGGGATAAAAGACACCTCAGAACAAGTGTCTGAATTGTCTTCATGAATAAGTCTGAGAGCTGGGAGCCAAAGAAGGGCAGAGCAAAGTTCAAAGCTAATGATAATTCCTTTATACAGGTGAGGGGGAGAAAGATAAACAAGGACACAAGAATGGAAGACAGTATCTAAGAACAAAAAACATCCTGAGCAACCAATATAACCTGCACTAAGGGTTTGATTCAATGGGGATGCAAGGGGAGGCAGGGAGGAAGGAGTTTGGTGAGAGAGCTGCTGAGAAAGAAAACTCCCAAACACAACTCCAAGAATCTAGGACTCCTTTATAGGTGCTTGTGGATTTGCCAGGAGTGGGGAATTGCATCAATGTTAAGTGGCACATAAAGAAAAAGCACAGTGGGTAGTTTCACTCTAGGTGAAATATTGCAGTTTTAAAGTTATAGTCAGTAAAAGTGTTATATTTGCGTTAAATCTTTCAAGCTTTGAAAAGAAATCTTTAGAACATACTTGAAACAATTTCAGTGGTATGAGACTATCTAGGGGGACATGTGTACTTAATTTTTAAAAGGTGTTTGGAAGTTTTATCAACACACATACACAGAAGCATGGACGTACTGGAACACCTTTGATAATTAAAAAGAGCCAAGCTGAACTCAGAAAAGATCCTGGGGAAATATAATTTCTGGGTGAGACTGTACTGGTAACCAAGTCATCACCATTGAAATATTTAGCTTTTATATGTAGTTTTCATCTTCCATAGTTTTTTTTTTTTTTTTTTTTTGGTCACCCGGTGCTCGGGGTCTCCTGCTCTGCACTCAGGAATTACTCCGGCGGTCGGGGACCTGGGATGCTGGGGATCGACCGTGCGCGAGGCCGCCGGCGCCGGCAAACACCTACCGGCTCGCCTCCGCCCCATCATCTTCCATAGTTTAAGTCTTTTTACTCTGGTGCTAAAAGCCAGTTCCCCAAACTGGATGTTCTAACTCTGTAACTCATCTAGTACTAGTGCATTCTGCTGCCACTGGGCATCATGCTGGAGAGCTTGTTAAAATGCACAGTCTAGTTCAGTAGGTGCAGAGTAGGTTTTAAATAATGCTGCTAATGCTGATCTGAAGGTGAAACACTTAGTAGCAAGGAATTGGGCTCCTTCTGCAGTATAAGTTAATCCTAAAATATGTTCTGCCATGTCAATGTCTGTGAAATAAACATTGCCCTCATATCCAATCAGATATCTTAAATATGTTCCAAGTTTTTTTTTTAAATGAAGACAATTACAAAGTCTGGGCTTCTTAGAGTACAGTGTCCAATGACTACAGAAACCCCAAATAGGTGAAGGATCCAGAATAGATTCCAAGTCTCAGTTAACATTACTACCGGATTCTATCAGGTAATTGATATGAAAGGTCCCATGGCATATTTCTAGTTAGAAGAAGTCTTCATATTTCTAGATAAAGACCCAAATAACTTCTATTAAGAGACAAGTTCTTATTATTCATTTTTCATCCAGTCCAGCAGTAATTCATTGATCCCCAGTGACCAGAACCTTTTCATCATGGGCACCAGGTTGGAGCCTTTCCTGGTAGAGGATATACTCTAACACTCTCACAGATTCTGATTGGGGTGATTTAGACACATCAGTGATGTAACCTACACATCCTTGACATGTGGGAAAAGCAGTTGGTGACAGCAGAAATATGCAAAATTCACATAAATTGTGACTTTGCCTGGGACTCAAACCTCCCCCTAAACTCAGTGTTACAATAAAACAATTTTGAATAAAATCACATTATTTGAGAACCTACTATATTCATTTTTCCCAGGAGGGAAATTTCAGAACAAATAGAATTTCTATGAACTTGATTTTTAGAAACTCTGAAAAAGCTGTTATACTCATCAAGAAATTATATTCCTTGTCCCACCTGGAGGCAGGGGAAAAAAATCACTTTTCTTGCCTTCCCAAGCATAACGTTACCACACTTCTGAAGTATCTGCGAGCACTTTGCATAAAGGATTTGAGTGTTAGAGAGGCCTGCGTAGTAAATGCAGTGTGCTTGCTCCAAGAATGTCAGTACCTTTGTGAACTTTAGCTGACACACCATCATTACAGCCCAAACAGACATGTGCATCTCCTGGTGTTTTTTAAATATCTTACAGGAACTTTAAATTGGGACATAATGTGTCCCGACTAGGGATCAAATAAGCTTTAAAGAGGAACACTGCATCCAAAATCTCATAAGAGTTTTCTGTTCAACTTGTCCAAATGTTCTTTAGTGGATGACAAAGAAAGTGAAAATTCCTACACAGTGTTTTGTAAGCATGACTCATAGTCAAATGGTAGACTCAGTCTTAAAGTGTAGCCTCAGAGGAACAAACAGGATGGCTAGGATTTGTGGTTCTTCATTTCCTCTGTTTTTTTTGTAGATTCTGAGAACTTGGTTTAAACTAGAATAATCCTGAAAAGCACGTTGGGGGTCAAGTTTTCTGCAAAAAATAGGATCTTCAATTCCAGGCATGATCTGTTTGCCTCAAAGCATCACATACTTGAATTCATCCATTATGCCTTGCAGGAAAACAAAGCAAGATTTTCTCTCCTTTAAGAGCTAAAGGGCACCATGTTGCACTAACCGAGGACAAGCTGTTTGTGTGTTATCATAACATGTTTTGTCATCTCTGCTAACCTTGTGTATGTTTTCTGTCAATAGAGTACACTTTTTAAAATACATTCCTATTGTGAGAAAGTGGTGTTTATAACTGTTCTTTGAATTCAGAATGAATGCAAATGTATTAATAAATGATATTGGCTATCATCAACATTAAGGACATTAGGAATAGCTGATGTCTCATCCATGAATAATGAGTTCTCTGGGTTTTAATAATTTACTTTTTTAAAAAATCTTCTATATGTGAAGCTGCACAAGCTTTTGTACCTCACCTTAGATGATTACTAGAGGGCAGATATAAGTTAATGAGCAACAGGGGAGGGGACAAAGGAAGCAAGAACAAAAACAGCATATTGCCTTCAAGACTATTAATGTCCCTTTGTGGAGGATGGCAACAGCTAATGTCTGGCAAGAGCAGTGGAGGAAGAAATTGCGGCAGGTTCAGGTGTGGAGAGTGAGTCACCTTGAGGCTGGCACTGCTGATGAGGTTTGGAGAATAATCTTTCCATTAGGAGTGGGTCCTCCTTTGAGAATGGGGGGGTATTATTAATGTCCAGTTCTTGAAATGTTTGATTTACTTCCTGTGTATTGCATAGAAACAAAACATTAAAGCTGTATCACAGATCCATGAGAGTTTCTGCCAATGCATCTAGTTCAGGGATATTAGGATATTTTTAGAGTCTGGAGCATTTCTTTTGGTGTGTGGCATCTATCTAAGCAAGTACGTTATTTGAGTATGAAGATAAATAGGTGGGCAAGAAGAAATATGTCATCACTAAGATTTTTTATCTAAAAACGTTATCACATTGCCCCCTTATTGGTATTGTGAATGACAAGTTTCTGTTGATGGAAGAAACTTGTTCAAATTTAGATATCAAAATTGTCATTTCTCAGGTATCCTTATGCAGCTACATAAAGTACAAATTACATGAGTAAAATTATAAATTTTTCTGTATTAGTTTTGAAATTGCATGCCTACGGTAAATGTCAATCACTCTAATGAGGTATTAGCTTCCTTTGCTCAAATTTGTATATTTTATTCTTACTCACTTTTTAAATACTTTTCTTAATCCGTTATTTTTGGTACATTTGATATGAGGATCATTCCAATTTATTGCCTCCTGAATAATAGATTATAAATCATTCTCTGTTTGGTCTTTGATTCCTTATTAAAAATCCTGAAGCCTGAGTAACCCTGAGCATTGCCAATTGTGACCCAAAAAGCAAAAAAAAAAAAAATCTCGAAGTCTAATAGCTAATGATGCTATTGATGCAAGGCATTGGTGCATTTAATCAAGATTTTTTCATTCTTACACAATATCCCTTTTATACTATGATAATTTTTGTGATTTTCCACAGTTATTCCTCATTTTATTTAATTATAAGAAGCTGGGACTAGTCATTTTCTAGATAGAAAGCCCTGCAAATGACCTTATGCTTAATAGGTATTTTCATTTCTAATCGATATAATTTCATGCTTCACAGTTCTTTCTTGAGGAGGTTTTGGAACTTCTGATTGTAGCTCTTTAATGTTACTCTATTTCAACCTATTGGAATTTCATTTTTTTAAAAATGAAGACCTGTATGCATAGAAGGTAGGTCATATCAGACAAGTTACTCAGTGCTTCTGAGAGTGATAACAATTCTATGAATTTGCTAAACATATTTACCTGATGAGCTAATCATTCAAAATATACAAGGACCCCCAATGTGACATTTTGTTTCGGGGCATCAGTGACTTTTTTGTCTCTTTGGTTCACACCCAACAATCTTCAGGGGTTACTCTTGTCTCTGCATTCAGGAATTACTCCTGGCCATGCTGAGGGCCATATGGGATGCTGGGGACAAATCTGGATGGGCAGCATGCGAAGGAAATGACTTACCCACTGTACTACACTCCAGCCCCCATCAATGGCTTTTAAGTTGTATTTATTGCATTCGTTACTGAAGTTCAACTACTGTTTATAAAACCTGAAGGCAAGTGGTCAACTTATTTCCTCAATGCATTATTTCATTTTATAAGTTAAAATAATAAAACTGTCATCATTTTAAATGTTACA